>CABHPH010145211.1:0-11093 GCA_902168325.1 Peromyscus nudipes | reverse complement strand
TGACTCTCCTTAGTCTTACTGCCTCCACCTTCACCGTGCAGCGACTGTAGGTATGCACCACCACACACTGCTTAAGTTCCCATTTTACAGACAAGCAAACCAACGCCAAGAGAGCCAGGCTACAGGGCATGCATGATCTTTATTCTGAAGGTAATGAGGATTCTGTGTAGCCTCCAAGCAGGGTAAGAGCCAACCAGGGATGCGGCTGCAGCAAGGCCAGCTCCTGGACAAGCTCCAAGCCTTTACTGCTCGGGCAGACAGGGGCCACTGCAAGGTCAAGGCCACTAGGTACCTGGCATGTGACAAGTGTGACTAAGGAGCTGGGCTGTTCCTTTCAAGTTCATTGAAATACAAAACTAACAACCAGAAAGGGTGTAAAATTTTCCATTAGACACAACTCTGTTGCTTCAGTAAAACTATACAACAACCATTGGAAATTCTACACCTAAACTGAGATGCACGGAGTATAAAATGCATGCCAAGTACTTCTGAAGACTCGGCTTTTTTTTTTAAGACATAAAACATCTCGAGTGGTCCAAAGCAGAGGCTGGGCAGATGGCTCAGTGGGTAAGAGCACCGCCGCTGTTCTCAGCCGACCCGGTTCATTTCCCAACCCACATGGTTGCTCACAAGCACCTGTAACTCCAATCCCAGGGAATCCAATGCCCTCCCTCCTCCTCCTCAGGAGTCAGTCACCAGGCATACATACATGAAAAACGCTCATACACATAACATTACATACATATAAAAAATATTAAGAAAAACTTAAAAATTGGTCTGTATCCACTGTGTGCTCCAATTATTATAGGTAATAGATAACTTTTTTTTTAATATTTTAGTTGTATGTGTGTGCGCATACGCATGTGACTACATGTGCCCACAGAGGCCAGAAGAGGGAGGTCAGATGCCCTGGAGCTGGGGTCACAGGCAGTTATAAGGGGCCAATCTGGATGCCAGGAACCAAACTCAGATCCTCTGCAAGAGCAGTATGCCGCTTGCTGTTGTTTTTAAACTGCTGAGCCGCCTCTCTGGCTTCTTTGTTTCCTTTTTCAAATAGTGACTTACTGTTGTGTAGGCTGGCCTTGAACTCATGATTCTCCTCCTAAGTGCTGGGATTACAAGCATGTGTTACCATGCCTGAACTTTATAAATGTCATTAAAGAAAAAAGGCCAGCCGGGCGGTAGTGGCGGCCCATGTCTTTAATCCCAGCACTTGGGAGGCAGAGGCAGGCAGATCTTTGTGAGTTCGAGGCCAGCCTGGTCTACAGAGTGAGTTCCAGGAAAGGCGCAAAGCTACATAGAGAAACCCTGTCTTGAAAAAACAAAAAAAAAAAAAAAAAAACAAAACAAAACAAAAAAAAGAGAGAGAGAGAGAAAAGGCCTGGGGCGGGCTCTGCAGTCAGCAGCACCGGCGGCTCTTACAGAGGGTCCAGGCTTGGTTCCCAGCACACACATGGCAGTTAAGGGCCGTCTGTAACTCCAGTTCCAGGAGCCCTCTTCTGCCCTCTGTGGACACTTGAACTAATTGTTTGTTTGCTTAAAGATTAATTTATTTTATGTGCACTGGTGTTTTGCTGGCATGTATGTCTATGTGAGGGTGTCTTCCTCTGGAAGAGCAACTGCTCTTAAGTGCTGAGCCACCTCTCGAGTCCGTTTCTTTGTTTTAACAGAAGACGGCTGTGGTAATGAGCGCCTGCAATCTCAGCGTTCAGGCAGTGAGAGGACTGCTGTCAGTCCAAGGCCACCCTGGTCTAACAGCAAGTACCGAGCCAGCCAAGACGATGCAATGAGACTGTCTCAAAGAGCTGGAAACAGGGCTGGTGAAACGGGTCAGCAGGGAGACAAGTGCTGCCAACCCTGACGACCTAAGTTTAATTCCCAGGACCTCCGTAGTAGGACAGAGCTGACCCCACAAGTTATCTCTGACCTCCAGTCATGGGTAGTAGCACTTGCACGCACGCACGCACGCACGCACGCAAACTAATAAAATGTAATAAAAAACTTTTAAACTGAAAATAGTAAGAAGGGGCTACAGAGATGGCTCAGTGGTTAGGAGCACTGGCTACTCTTCCAGGAGACCTGTGTTTAATAACTAGCGCCCATATGGTAGTTCACAGCCATCTGTAACTCCAGTCCCAGGCGACTCAACTCTTCTAACCTCCTCTGGCACCAGGCACACAAAGTGGTAGACATTCATGCAGACAAAACACCCATACATATAAGAAAAATAAACAAAAAAAATTTAAATAATAAGAATAACCGGGTGGTGGTGGCGGCGGTGGCGGCGGCGGCGCACGCCTTTAATCCCAGCACTCGGGAGGCAGAGGCAGGCGGATCTCTGTGAGTTCGAGGCCAGCCTGGACTACAGATTGAGTTCCAGGACAGGCTCCAAAGCTACACAGAAAAAAAAAAACTATCACCCTGTCTCAAAAAAAAAAAAAAAAAAAAAAAAAAAGTTGCTGTGGCCATGGTGTCTCTTCATAGTACTAAAAACCCTGAGACAGTGGCATTCTGGAAAAGTCAAACTATGGAGCAGGGTGTGATGTCCAGGCAGGGCAGAGAGGTTCTAGGCAGTATGGTTCCATAATGATGGCACACGTGCCCACATACAAATGTCAGGAAAAAAAAAATCTTAAAAATGCCAAAGCAGAGCCAGATGTGATAGCACACACTTATAATCCCAGTGTCTGGGAGGTGGAGGCAGGAGGATCACACGGCCATCCTTGGCTACAGCAAGCTGGAGGTCAGCCTGGGATACACGAGAGAGGAGGAGACCAGTGTGACGGCTCGGAGGGTAAAGTACCTGCTGCACAGAGGCCGGTCTCCGTTTAATCCTCTGGTCCCTCAGGAAGGTGAATAAGAGAACTGGGGGGCTGGAGAGATGGCGCAGTGGTTAAGAACTCTGACTGCTCTTCCAGAGGACCAGGGTTCAATTCCCAGCACTACATGGCAGCTCACAATTGTCTGTAACTCCAGTTCAGGGGACCTGATTGACACCCTTACAGGCAGAACACCAATGCACATAAAAAGTAAATAAATATTTAAAAAAAAAAAAAGGATTGACTCCACAGTTGTCCTTAGACCACCACATGAGTGCAATGGCGCTCACTGCCCCCTCTCCCAGTAATACTGTCGTCCCCCCCACTTTGTTTTTGATAAGCAGGAGGCAAGAGGATCTCTGAGGTCTACAGAGCAAGAGGTCCACAGAGAAACCCCACTGGGGTGGGGTGGGGCAGCATCGGAGATCAAGCCAACAGAGAGAGGTGCATGTCTATCTCCCTGCCCTTCCCTGTCCCTTCCCCCACCCCAGGCCCTCACACGCTTGACTCCAAGTGACCCATCTCTGAGTCTTTCTGAAACCCTTTCTCTGCGGAGACAAAGAACCACTTACAAAAGTGACGCGACAAGGCAGCAGAGTCTGTGCCCTCACAAGAGAGGGGCAGGAATGCAGTAACAATGTCCCTGCCTCGGGCAACAGGAGCCCACGTGACCAAGCCCTACCAGTTCCTAGCACAGAACCCTCGAGAGCAGCCACACATCACCACTATAAAGCCAACCAATGCAGGGCAGACACCACTCGGCTGTGCACTTTCAAGTGGTTATGTGAGCTCTACTTCAGAGTGAAATGGCAGTGTCCATGGTAGCTCCCCCCTTTCATCTGGAGAACCCACCATGCTCTGAGGCCATTCAAGCCACCTGAGGCTTCTTGCCGCAGCCCCTAAATGCTTTGCTCAGCAGCAGGCCACCTTGGAGACAGACAGCCAACAGCAGAGGATGTATGTGGGCTCAAAGACAGTATCATTGCCATAGTCCACTGCCCTGCTGACCAGGGCCTCATAAAGCAAGAACTACTTAAGTAGGCTGCTCTTGAGCCGTGACCCACAGAAATGGTGAAAGATGATAGTCACTATTGTGTGAAGAGAGAGAGCCAAGGCAGTCCAAGATGTGCTGGGCGGAACCATCTAGATGGTCAGTTACCAGGTACATGCGAATGAGCAGAGAAAGAGAGGCTTCTGCATGCATGTCTGCATATTACATGCACACACACACAAAACACCTTATATCACACACACCACAGACACCATACATCATACACAACTCACACCACATAAACCCATACCAAACACACCACACACATTCTCTCTCTCTCTCTCTCTCTCTCTCTCTCTCTCTCTCTCTCTCTCTCTCTCACTCACTACAGAAACACTTGTACCATGCACAAGAAAGCAGCCAGGTGTCTGGGACGCTGTACTGTGAGCAATGTAACTTTTTACAGACTTCTTTGTCGTGTTTTGTTTTCCTTTTCTTTTCTCCTCTACCCTCCTCACCTCCCTCTGCCCTTCTCTCCCCAGGATGTCATATAGCCCAGGCTATCTTTGGACTCACTATATACCCAAAGGTGACCTTGAATTCCTAATCCTCCTGACTCCACCTCTCCACCTCCCAAATGCCGAGGTTATGCACATGCATCCACACCTGGTTTAGGTGGTACTGGGGATCAAGCCCAGGGTTGCCTGTATGCCAGGGATGTGCTCTACCAACTGAGCTACATCCCCAGCTGTGTCTTAGCCTTGAACCTTCAAAGTGAAGCCCAAGCTAACCTCAGACTTGACGGCATCCTCCTATCAGCTCCCAAATGTTGATGACAAATGTGTACCAACATTCTCAGCAACATTTCAATACTATAGAATGTCTTCACTGGAGGGGGGGGGGTGGTGCTTAAGACACGTTCTTTTTTGTTGTTGTTGGTGGTGGTTGGTTGGTTGGTTTTGGTTTTTTGAGACAGGGCTTCTCTGTGTAGTTTTGGTGCCTGTCCTGGATCTCACTCTGTAGACCAGGCTGGCCTCAAACTCACAGAGATCCCCCTGGCTCTGCGTCCCGAGTGCTGGGATTAAAGGCGTGTGCCACCACGGCCTGGCTTTAAGACATATTCTTACTGTAGATAGACCCCAGGCTGTCCTGGAACTCACAAAAATCCTCCTGCCTCAGCCTCCCATTTACCAGAATTATAGGTGTGAATCGCCACATTCACCTTATTTAATGTTTTTTTGAAAAGGAGGATGGGACTAGACATGCTGGAGAGATGGCCCAGTGGTTAAGAGCACTTACTACTCTTCCAGAGGACCCAAGTTCGGTTCCCAGCACCTCATCAGATAGCTCCCAAATACTTATAACTCCAGACCCAGGAAATCCAATGCTTCTAGCCCCAGTGGGCACCTACACTCAAGTGAATACTCCTACACACAGAAACATGCACACACAGAACTAAAAATAATTTAAAAAATAGGAGTCGGGTGGGGATGGGGATAGTGGTGGTGGTGGTGGTGGTGGCGGCGGCGGCGGTGGCGCGGCTGCTGCGCAGCACACACCTTTGATCCCAGCACTTGGGAGGCAGAATTAGGTGGATCCCTGAGTTGAAGGCCAGCCTGGTCTACAGAGTGAGTTCCAGGACAGCCAGAGATAACACAGAGAAAAATAAAAAACAAACAAACAAAAACAAAAAAAATAAAAAGAAAGATAGGGGTTGAAAAGATGGCTCGGCAGCTAAGAGCATTTATTGTTCTTGCAAAGAAGACCTAGGTTCAGTTCCCAGTACCCACGTGGCAGCTCAAAACCACCTGTAATTTGAGTTCGAGAAGATACAATACCCTTTTCTTGTCTCCTCAGGCACTGTACACATGGAGTGCACACATATACATGCAGGCAAAAAACTCATACACATAAAAAAATGCAAGTAATAAATCTTAAAATAAGTAGATAAAACTTATTAGAAGAAAGCTTTGCAAGTCCCTCCCCATCCAGTTCCAGGTCTGGCTATAGCAGAATTGGGGCACAAAGGCCTGTTCCTTACCCTCAGGCTGGGCTATCCTGTGTCTGTCTCTCCCTGCCCCTGATTTGGGCATGACTTTCATAAGGCTGCCCTGCTCCAGACCTCCTTCCACCTAGAATAAAATGCTTTCTCCCCACTGAAGGCCTGTCCTACCCAAGCCTCCTTTGTTCTTCCCGCCAGCCTCTGTGCCCAGGAGCATCTGCCCTTCTGCTGGGAGCAAGCCACGTGGAAACCAGAGTTCAAGATGCAGGAGAGGTTAGAGGCCCCTCTCACATCCTCTTTTTCTCTCTGTTTCCCCAGCTCCCTCTCCTCCTCTCCACAATCTAGCTTATAACCCTCTTTGGTCTCAAACTCATGGCAATCCTCCTGCATCCTGGGATTACATACAAGTGTAGGCCGTTAGGCCTGGCTTTACACATCCCATTTCAAAGAGTCAGACTGGGGATGCTGGTAGTTGATGGTAGGATGCTTCCCTAGCATTCATGAAGCCCTGGGTTCATTAGCCAAGCATGGTGGTGCACGCCTATAATCCCAGAGCCCTAGAAAGACAAGGCAGGAGAATGAGAAATTAAATGTCATTTTCTGGTACAGAGAGAGTTCAAGGCCAACGTGGTGTACATGAGATCCTGTCTCAAAAACGGAAAGGAACCAGGTGTGGTGGCGCATGCCTTTAGTCCCAGCACCTGGGAGCAGAGGCAGGAGAACCTCTGAGTTCAATGCTAGCTAGCTCCAGGACAGCCAGGGCTACACAGAGAAAACATGTCTTAGAAAAAAAAAAAAAGAAGAAAAGAAACAGTCGACCTTATAGGGATAAACGAGGGATAAACAAGGAGTCTCCATATGTCCTCAGAAGCCCACTCCCAGGTACATACCCCAAGAAAGGGAACATGTCACCAGACAAGACGTGCAACCCCTGCTCACAGCAGCGGAACAGCCAAGAGGCTGAGACAACCCAGACTCCCACTGGCAGACGGACAGATAAACAAAATGTGCTGTGTCGATGCGCTGGAATGTCATTCAGCCATAAAAAGGAATGAAGCACTGACGCACGCCACGACAAGGATGAACACCATGCTCAGTGAAAGACTCCAGAAGCAAAAGGCCATGCGGGGCACCCATTCTGTTTACAGGAAATGTCATGGACAGGCAAACCCTCAGACACACTGAACTTCGGGGAGACGGGGAGGGACCACTGCATGCCTACAGAGTCCGGCGGGAGGAGATAAATGTTATGAAGTGGAAAGGGGGTGCACAGCCTTGTGAATACATTAAAAAACACTACAGTGTGCACTCTAAAAGAATGGATTTAGCTGGGCCTGAAGGCATAGACTATAATCCAAGCAACTTGGAATATGGAGGCAGGAGGATGGCAAGCTCGAGGCTTGTTTCGACTGTAAAGTGAGTTCAAGGCCAACCTAGGAAAACTTAGCAAGATCCTGCCTCAAAACCAAAGGGTGAAGAGAGCTGGGGACACACTTCAAAGTATTGTTTAACCAATTCAAAGCCCCTGGGTTTGACGCCCAGAACCCCTTCACTAAGCATGGTGGTTCTCGTTTGCAAGCTCAGCCTTGCAGAGGTGCTAACAGGGGACTCTGAAGCGTGTGACTGTAGGAGAGGCCCTTGTAAGGCCCCACCCCTCCCTAAGAAACTCCAGTCCACGGTTGCTGGGGACGGGGAGGAGGAACCACCTTCCTTGGTGCTGTGATCACTGGTAAGTTGCCTTGGCTTAGGCAACTAAGCACCCACTGGAGCTCATGAGAACAACCCTAATTAAATGCAGTAGGTCCCAAAGAGCAACAGAGACGACAAAGCAGGAGGGGGCTTGTTGGCAGGTAAATTTCTGTGAGTTCAAGGCCAGCCTGGTCTATATGGCGAGTTCCAGACCAGCCAAAGCTACATAGTGATACTATCTCCAAAAAATATATATATATATATTTTTGTTATATATATATATAAAACAAACTAGGGCTTGTGACATAGCTCTTTGGCAAATACAGGTATTTGCCACCAACCTGACAACCTGAATTCAACCCCTGGAGACCACATGGTGGAAGGAAACACATACACTAAATACATCAATTATAAAACAAAACAAGGGCTGGATATATGGCTCAGCGGTCAAGAGCACTGACTGCTCTTCCAGAGGTCCTGAGTCAATCCCAGCACCCACATGGTGGCTCACAACCATCTGCAATGAGATCTGGCACCCTCTTCTGGCCTGCAAGTTTATATGCAGACAGAACGCTATATACATAATAAATAAATAAATTTAAAAAATAAATAAATAAAATAAAATAAAATAAAATAAAACAAAACAAAGCCCAGCATTAAACAAGTGCCCCACAATACCGGTTTTCTTTCTCTTCCCAAGCCGGCACCCACATCTAAGCTAGACTCCTCTGTCCAGGCTTTGGTTCCCTGCTTCACAGGCTGTGTAGAGGGTAGAGGTACTCACTGAGGGACTCTACCCTGTCTGGAGAAGTACTGGCTGTTATAACTGGGGAATGCTCCTGTGTCTCCAGCTGGGGGAGGCCACAAACACAGCTCAGTATCCTACAGCATGCGGGATGGTCCCCAAGGCAGAAAACGAAGACTCTGATATGTGTGAGGTGCTCAGGCTGGACCACAAGGTCATTGACCACTGCTGCCCAGGTATTGTTGGTCTCTGGCTCTGACTTCACTACTCTGGCTCTGGCACCTCACAGAGTCCCAACAAAAACGGAATCAATGAACAAAGGGAGCACCCAACCCTTTATCCCCTGAGGATCCAGCAAGCCCCAGGCCCTCCCCAGCAATCCTGGACACTCACAGGAGATGGCGAAGAGGGCCTTGACGCGTACCGTGTCGCAGGAGTCCCGGTCGAGCAGTCGAAGCAGCTTGCGCAGGGCGCCCAGGCCCAACACCTGCTCCTGGATGGCTGCAACATTCTGACTGCATGTGCCGATGAGCTGGGCTGCCCTCCAGCGAAGCCCTGCAGGCCCTGCCTCTAGGTATCGGCCCACCAGCAGATGCATGCCTGACAGCTGGCAGAAATCTAGACAGGAGGAGAGACAGCTGTCAAAGCCCCCAGTTCACAGGCTGACCGCTCATGCCTTAGAACAAGACTATATTCAGAAACAGTATGAGGGAAGGGCTGATTAATGACGTGGGGACTCGCTCAGGAATGATGAAAAATTCTGGAAGTGAAACGGGTCTAGGGCTAAGGCTGTAGCTCAGTTGGCAGAGTGCTTGCCCAGCACTCAGGAAGCCCTGGGTTTGAGTCTCAGCACTTCAGAAAACAGGCTTAGTGGTACACTCAGCACTCAGGAGGCAGTAAGATCACAAGTTCTAGGTCATCCTCAGCTACACAGGAAGTTTAAGGCCAGTCTGCATACATAAGACTGTCACAAGCTGGTCAGTAGTGGTGCAGTTCTTTAATCCCAGCACTGGGGGGTCAGAGGAAGGCAGATCTCTGTGAGTTCAAAGCCAGCCTGGTCTACAGAGTTAGTTCCAGGACAGCCAGGGCTACACAGAAAAACCCTGTCTCAAAAAAACAGGTCACAAAACAGATGGGGAGGAACTGGGGGTACATGCCTATAATCCCCTGAGACAGGAGGATCAAAAGTTCTGTGTGGGCTACAAAGCGAGTTCAAGGCCAGCCTGGCAAGTTTGTGAGACCCTGTCTCACAATGCAAAACGAAAGGAGGGCTAGCAATACAGCTCAGTAGCAATGTGCTGGCCTGGCATGCTCGGGTCCTGAATTCCATCTCTACATCACACACCTGCGTTCTGAAACCTGGCAGGTGACAGTTGCACAGTATCATGAATACTCTGAAAGATGTCCTGCATGCTGGCACAAGCCTGTAATTCCAGCACTTACAAAGCAGAAACAAAAGGGCTGCTACAAGTTCAAGGTCAGCTAGGATGTTATAGAAAGATTATCTCAAAAAAAAAAAAAATCAGTCAAATAACACTAAATGAATGCTACAGAATTATACACACTTGAAATGGTTATTTCTGCTTTGTGACTTTTTTTACATTTACTTATTTATGGGGGGGGGCATGCACATGTCATGGTACAATTTTGGAGATCAGAAGAAAACCTCTGGGAGTGGTTTCTCTCTTTCACCACGTGAGCTCCAGGAACTGAACTCAGGGCACTTGGACCACACTCCTGCAGTCCCAGCACCGGGGTGGCGGAGGAAGGAAAGTCAGGAGGTCAAAGCCAACCCCACTTACACAGCAAGCTTGAGGGGAGCCTGGACTGCCTGAGAATCTGTCTCAAGAGTAATAACAAAAAGAATGTGGGGCTGGAAAATGGCTCAGTGGTTAAGAACACTTGCTGTTTGTTCTTGCCAAAGACAATAGGTGGATCACGGCTGTCTGTAACTCCAGTTCCAGGGGATCTGAAGCCCTCTTCTAGTCTTCCAGGGCACCACATACGTATGTGATACACATAAAAATACATAGCACATGCCTTTAATCCTAGCCCTCGGGAGGCAGAGGCAGGTAGATATCTGTGAGTTTGAGGCCAGCCTGGTCTACAAAGCAAGTTTCAGGACAGCCAGGGCTACACAGAGAAGCACTGTCTCAAAAAAAAAAAAAAAAAAAATAAGAATAAATATGTGTATGTATTTAAAAAAAAAAAAAAAAAGAATGTGGCCCGCGACCTACTGAATGCACCTTGACCCTGGCTGTTCCAATGCCATTTCCCACCCTAGAACCACATGTCCACTCTTCCTTGACAGGACTCCAGTCTGTTCTGACCAGGCTAGCACAATCCCACCTCAGGACCACGACTCTAATACTTTTTCCAAACCAGGAATAATCCCAAGATACGCCCTCACTCGGGTCTCTGATCAATGCTGTACCTCAAGGTGACCTCACTTTACCACTCCACCCCAAATCCCTCCCTTCTCATCCTCTAGAGAGCAGCAGTAGATGGCCATCAGATTAGGGAGCAAATGATCAGTCTCAGGACAAACCTGCCACCACAGTGACTTGGTGGGGTGCAAGAAGGGCCTTGCTCCTGTGGTAACAGCAGGGAGAGGCTGGGAGGAGCTGGTGGTGCGATCCAGGAGAGAAGGGATGAGGGCTGAGCCATAGAGCATGGGGGATACCCTGGTGGGGGCTGGGGGATACCTGCCGCATTGTCCATGTTCTCGCACAGGTCTGCCAGCAGCTCCAGTGCCCCTTCACGCTCCTGCTGGTCAGTGGCCAGCTCAGCTTCCCCAGCAGTTGGGGGTGCGGGCTGGGACAGCACCCGGAGGCAGCTCTTCATCTG
>CABHPH010145210.1:31329-44356 GCA_902168325.1 Peromyscus nudipes | reverse complement strand
TTATGAGTCAAATAAAATTTGTTGGGAAGGAGAGAAGGAAGATGCAGGGATTTAACCTGTGAGCTGTGGGAGAAGCCTGGCTTCCGTCCAACACACCCCTCCCCCAATTTTCCAAATGAGTAAATTGAGGCCAACCCAGAGCTGAGAGCCAAAAAGTCAAAGCGGAGCTGAGTCACCACTGCCTGCTGTAGCTCATGGGGTACCCACACATTCTAAGAACACTAGACTCAGACCCTGCCCTCCACTGAGGGTTTAAGACAGGAGTTCTCAACCTTCCTAACACCGTGACTCTTCAATACAGCTCTTCATGTTGTGGTGACCCCCAGCCATAACATTATTTTCATTGCTACTTCATCACTGTAATTTAAACTGTTATGAATCATAATATAAATATCCGTGTTTTCTGATGGTCTTAGGTAACCCCTGTGAAAGGGTCATTCAGCCCCCAAAGGGTTTGTGACCCATAGGTTAGAAAACACTGGTTTAAGATGTGAGTTCTCTAAGTGACTCAGTGTGGTTTCCTCAGGGCTTGTTGTTTCCAGGGTGTGTGAGGAGGCCATGTCCTTTCCCCATCCAGGGGACTGGGACAAATCTGAGCTCAGCTTTGGTGATCAAGGCTAAAGCTGTACATAGCTTCCAGATTGCTATCCTGAACAAAGGAGCACAGTCCTGTGACCTTCCCATCAGGTCTTGGGGTGGACACATGGCGGGGTTCTCTTACGACGGCAGCACACTGTTTACTCCTCCTGCTGCAGGGGTCTGAACAATGTCCTGGCATGAGGGTCTAGGATGAGCAGGCAGCCCAGGGAAGACGAAACTCAGTCCCCTGGGCTCCAGTGCCAAATGCAACAAACACAGGCTCTGTCTGCCCAGCCCTGCGCTGCCTGGCCGGAGCGATGGAGTGGCCTCATGCTGCCCTGGGGAAGGCAGCCTTTCATTTCCAGGGGGCTGGGGGCCCATCCAAACCAAACGGCCACCCTCGCTCCAGTCCTCCCATCTCCATCCAAGGTTCTGTCCAGCCTGGATGGAGTGTCCCCATGCCCTGCCCCCGCCACTTCTCCCTAATGCTCTGCAGATGGGCCTTCTCGGCGGACTCCAAGAAAAACAAGACAACTGCAGATTTCTTTTCACAGAAACGGAACCACTGGAAAGATTTCTCATGATGATCCCAAAATGAAATAAAAATTCCTGAGGTACATTTAAACTCAGAGACAGCACCAGCCACATTCAAGAGGATGGGTCTCTGACTGCTGTCTGAGCACAGTGGGCTGGATGAAGGTCCCCGGGCCCCACATAACAAACACCCTTGTGCAGCTTGGCCCGTCATTGCTTTTTATTATTATTATGCATTTTTTAAAATTAGCATCAATATTTGAAAATGAAATGATGTAAAACTGTGATGTCCAGTCTCTTTTAAAACTTCAGAGGTCTTCCTGATGCTATCCACTAATGTCCACTTGTACCCCTACACCCAGCCCACTCCACCCACTGCCCACCCAGCCCTCATGATATCCACACATATCTCCTCTCCCCTGTGTGGATGCCCAGTTCCTGGCTCTGGGCAAAGTATCAGGGATAAAAGCTCCTGCCTTTGCGAGCCCTGACTTCCCCCAAGCTGTACTCCTGAGCCCAGTTGCTGCATCTCAGGTCCCCATGCCCCAGTTCATAACTTTTCATGGCCATGGGCTCCAGGCTGAGTGGATGGATTCAAACAGCCACCATGACTCTTGTTCCTAATCTGATTCCCCTTGACCTATACTGAACACCAGTCAGTTCAGCTCTCTGAATCCCATTCCTTAAATTCTGCTGGAGGCTCATGCTTTTGGTCTAGAAGTCTCAGGGAGACTCGTGGTCCTTACCCATCCCAGTTCTTTGACCTCCTAACCCTACCACTTGCCAAGTTCACTTGTCCTCCCCAGCATGGCTACTCCATCCCTGGCCCTGGCCCTGCCACGTGAACTGTCAAAAAGCTACATATCAAAAGACTGGATACAGGTCCTGATGGCACAGCCCACAGAGTCCCTGTAGTCAAGCCAAAGAAAGGCTCCACACCCTAGGGCACAGAACCAGGCAGTATTTCTGCCAGCTGGGAATCTGCAGATGGACTCCAACACGGGTCCAGAGAGACTCACACAGAAGACTTGAGAAAATGTCCAGCCACACAGAAGCCTGCCCGGTCTGCATCCCGGCAGAGAAGCGGGGATTCCCGCAAGCACCAGCTTGGCTGGTCTGCAGGGCCTGAGGCTGGGGAAAGAGCTGAGCTAGATCTCTGTCTCCTTCCTAACTTTGGGTGATTCTGAAGAGGAATGTGAGCCCACCTGATGGGCAGCATCGTTCTCAGAGTAAAACCAGGAATGACCTGCCGGGACTCCAGCAATCTCATTACCTTGCCCTACGTTGCTAACACACCTTCTACAGCTCCGGCGGTTCAGGCAACAGACTCATCCTTGGAACTGCTTCCTCCTGGTTCACTGCTTCTTCCTTCACCGCTCCATGGAAACCAGACTATGCCACTCACAGCCAGGACACAGAACCCCTAGCCCAAGACTGGACCCAAGAGGACCACTAAGATCTGCCCTTCAAGCCCCTCTGGCCCTCACCCTGCCGCTCCTGCTGGATTCCCAAACAAGCAGAGTCCACTCCTACTCAAAACCCTCATCTTATGCTTCCAGCCCCCTTTCCCTCTTAGTAACTCGAAACCTACACCAAATCACCACACCAGCTTGGCACTGTCTGCCATACTTTACCCTGCAGACAGTAATGGCCTGGGCTATTCACTGTGAGCAGATTGATTCTGAGGGGGCAACCACAGAAGGGTGCCCCCAGATCCTAGAGCCAAACAGTACTCGGCCCTGTTATGAGAGCTCCATGAATATTTGTCCAATGAGCGAACAAGGAATAAGGTTTCCATGGGACTGTCTGTGTTCAAAGACAGTGGAGTAGAGATAGGTTAGCTAGGGATGGCAAAGCAATCATCCCAACCCTTATCTACTGCTGTCCTGGCTCATTTCCCCAGATCTACCGTATCCCAGGGTAGAGACTGAGATTCATAACGCTGCCATCCCCAGGTATCTCTGACAGACCTGTCACACGAGCATCACCTGAGCTGCCTTTCTTGTCCTCCACAAGCCAATCATGCTCATTCCAAAACAAAAGTTAAGAGTTAACCCTTAGAAAGTCTGGGCTCTTGGGCTCAGGAGTAAGGGACCCAGCATTTACTGGGACCCCTCCTTTTGGCCACTGTGTCGTGCCCAGTAGTAGCTTTAACCTTAGGGTCCAGACCACAGTTTCAAGAGGCCACAAGGATAAAGCTGACACAGCAGAGTGATGAGCAGGACCAAATTTGCTTTTTGCAAATTTAAAAAGGCAAAGCACCTTGTGCAAAGAGCAATTAAGAATACAAGACAGTGGCAGAAGAGAATTACAGTATGTGTGAGGCCCTTCTGGGCTAGGGACTTATGGGATTGGTAGCATGCCTGTAAAGCCAACCTGGTCAGGGATGAGGAGTTAGGGCCAATAAAAGGTACGCGGACATCCCATGTCCCATGGCACCAGCAACATCCCACTTCTGCAAACCTATGGACCTGTAGCCAGGACCCCAAGAATCCCAAAAGTGCAAGCTGAATCCTGGCATCACTGTGATAAAATCCAGCCTGCAGATGTCTACTAGGGACAATTCCTACTGTGCTTCAGGAATCAGGATGGCACGGCCAGGCTTTCTAGGCAGCTCCATTCATCCTTTCTTTTCACGGGTATTTAGGCCCCGACTGCGCGCCAGTTACTGCACGCAATGCTGGGAATTCCCTACAAGCGAGAGTCTCCCCACAGTTAATGTGCTCCGTGACCTGGAGACATGTCCTCACTCAGCCTTGCTGGATTTCAGTCTCTGCAACTCCGAAGCAGAGAATCAGGCCTGGTGTTAAGAAGCATTTCAGGCATGGCCGGCCTTCAGCTGGGTCTGAGCCGGCTGAGTCTCGCCTGCCCAGGCTCAGAGCTGGCCAAGAGGGCTCCGCACAGGGCTTCAGCAGCCCTGGGTTACTTCTGGGCCCACTCTTCCTTCCCCAATACAGAAGTTAGACATCTTGGCTTCCAAGACTCTACAACCGATGACCTATGACCTGGGTAAGTGTTAGCACCTCAGTTTCCTCATCTGTAAAGTAGACACATCTGTAGCACCAACCAATCCCATGGGCTCATTCCAAGAATCCTGAGGGATGGGGAAGCGCTCACCAAATGCTGCCCATGGCCCTTCTCCACTTATTTCTGTAGCCCTGAGACTTGGTTTACTCCCCTGCTTCCAGGACAAGCCTGAAGATAAAATCACACCATGGTACCACACACTCATCCTCAAGCAAGCCCCTGATGGATGTGTGCATCCCTGAACTGGAGAACTCAGCTCCAGGAGACAGGAGCATCCCTCCCAGACCCCTGAATTCAGAAGGAAAGAGCAAGCTTTAGTTCAGCGCTCACTACCAGAATCAGAAACAGGGAACTACAGCCCAGGGAGGAGGTTCACATCAAACCTAACAGAGTCAGTATCTAAAGCAGATAAAAGGCAGAGCCTGATACATGGAGCCCAGGAGAGAAACTGGCAAGGAACTTAAATGGAAGAGGAGATCTACAAAGACACCAGACGGAGAGGACCACTCCTCGTCGCCAGCAATCAAACATGTATGAGCTAAAGCGAGGATCAGTGCTGTTTTACATCTGGAAGAGCAGAATACTGAAGGGTCAAGCCTCTATGCTGCAGGGGACTTGAGAAACTGGGCCCAGGGAACAGGCTGACTTCCCCTGAGCATGAGCTGGTACTCACAGCAAGTGCTTTCAGGTTTGATGTTCAGAGTTGGAGGCGATCAGGCTGGTTCAGTTCACCCCTGTGAGGGGTCAGTCATGGGTTCCTATGCAGAGAATAGAATCCAAGGCAAGCTGCCAGGATACCCCCAACTCCAGTTTTCAGTTTTCACACCAGGGGTAAGAAGCCCCTTAGAAGTCCAGATAGCCTTGGGGAGCCTCTAGCCAGCACTACCTGAGAGTGTGGGTGGGCATCAGGGATCTACCTGCAGCCACCCACCCCACCTGCATACTGCCATAGGTCCATCTACCCTTCGCCAGGTGACTGCCACTCCCAAAGTAGCAGGCTGGGCTCGGAAGACATGGCAGTACATACGTTACCCCAGGTCAGAGGGACTGCCAGAGCATCCCAGAGCCTGTTGCGTCTGGAGTCCCTGTACCTCAACCCACAAATCCAGAGCCAAATGGGGCTTGTCCACTGTCCAGGGAAAACAGCTTCCACTGAGCCAGGGTTGCAGAGAGCAATGACTATGGAATCAGGATGACATGCTTATTAGGAGTTCTGAACTTATTAGCCAAGGCTATAATGCTCAGAGATAATACAGTCTCGGGGCTGCAGCACCTGCTGTTCCCTCTGCTTGGAACAATCTGCCCAGCGCTGGGCCTCCCCATCACCCAGGTCTCAGTTCAACTGTCCCCACCCACGGCCGGAAACATAACCCTCTCTTACCCACCTCTTTCCTGCTATTCTGTTGACCCATTTTAAATTTGACCAGAGAGATCTTGCACCCACCCTATAATCTTCTGCCCACAGCGTCTCCCCTGCCAGGCCGTGAGCTCCAGGAGAGGAAGGCCTTGCTTAGATCTGTCTGCAGTTCCATCTCTAGTGCGGGGGATGGGCACAATGGTGAGATGCTGAGTGAAGGAATAAATGAACGAGAACGAACATGTGGCAGCAAACGAGGGACCCTCTCTGAGTCCAGGCTCCTGAGAAGTGTTGATACTTCTATCGACTAGTTACTAATGTTGTCCCCCATGATTTGGGAAACAGCATTCTCCTTAGGTGTTACCCAGTCCTTCATGGCCCCCAGGGTTGCTGAATCTCTCCACGTACCTCCCACACACAAGTCCAGCTCCCAGGTCAATTCCTCCCCAGGTCCCAGCCCAGCTTCTGCAAACTTGGCCTGTCCTGCAAGCCCCTGCCTTGCCCGGCCCTCCTTCCAGGTATGTGCCTTTCTGTCATGAAGTCACCCTGGCTGGACTCTTCCCACCAACTCTGGACACGTTTCCTGATGCCCATTTAACTTCCCTATGGCTATGACAAAACCCTTGACGCAATGGACTTCAGAGAAAGAAAGGTTTATCTCAGCTCACTGTTTCAGGGACTTCAATCCATTGTCCGTTGACCTGTGGCTCTGAGCCTGTGATGACACAGGACATCCCAGTAGAAGTATGTGACAGAGATTGTTTACCTCATGGTGGCTAGGAAAAGAAAGGAGGACCAAAAGCCTGGGCCCCAGTGTACTTTCCAAGGACACACAGTCAGCCATCTGATTTTCCCCCACCAGGCTCCACCTCTTACAGGGTCCACCACCCACCAACAGGGTCACATGCTGACAGTCACGAACTTCTCCAAACTAGAGCCCACCAGGACCAGGACCAGGACCAGGCTGAGTCCAGATCTCTGGTGGATGTTTCCTGACTCTAGAATGTAGCCTGATTTGCTCAGTTTTCATTCTGTGCATGCGTGCGTGCGTGCGTGCGTGCGTGCGTGCGTGCGTGTGCATGTGCATGCTGGAACGGGTGGCTGCATGCTGCAGTCCACATACCTGAGCAAGCCCTCCCTTGGTGAGCCGCATATGCAAGAGAGTCAAAGTTGGCTAGAGCAGGATGGTAGCATGAGTGAGGACTGGGGAAGGGACGTTAGGGGTGGTGACAGCTGAGCTAGACCCTGCATGACAGGTGGCCCAGGGCGAGGACACGTGTTGCAAACAGAGGGAACCATGGGGGCTTCAGCCCTGAGGCTCACACAATCTCTGAACTCCAAGGCCTAGACTAAGTACAGAAGCCAGAACAGGGGTCTGACCCTGTTTCCACATCTTCACCCTTCCCCGGCTCCATGATGCTCCAGCTTGGACTCAAGAGAGAGGGTGTGATTGAAGATGAGAAAAATAAAGCCCGAGAGGGGGAGGAGAGAGCCAGACAGACACCAGCATTTCCACCTAATTGCATGACCTTTCCCCAGCTCAGAGTTCCTTCAGGGCCAAGTGCATAGTGCTGGTTAGGATTCATTTCAAAGAGAAATGGGTCAAGGAAAATTGGAAATTTTTATAGAAAACACTTCAGGCTTGGGGTTGGCTAAAGAGTCTGCTGCCCTGCTGAGAATTTGGGAAGGAACGGGGCCTGTGATCAGAGGTCCTTGGCTGCTCTGGATGGGCAGAGTTCAGATCTGGAGCCCTGGTCCTGTTTCGGAGCTGCACCTGCCCCCATTCTTTCGTCCCTGCCATCATGGTGTTGGGATCCTTGAGTCCCCCAGAGGCCCTTGTCCAGGAGCAGTCCATAGGTGTTTGCTGCCTGGACCGCTGTAACACACAAAGCCCATGTATCTTTTACAGTTGTCCATGGGAGGCACCAGGTACATGAAAGGAGCCTCGCCCAGTCCTGAGGAGTGTGTGTGTGTGTGTGTGTGTGTGTGTGGTGTGCATGAGCATGTGCATGTGTTACATGTGCACGTGTGTGTAGGCCTGAGTTTGATATCTAGTTTCTTCCTCCATCGATCTCTACTTATGAGAAAAGGTCTCTTGCTGAACTGGACGTTTGCCAGTTCAGCTAGTTTATCACCAGCTTGCCCTAGGGATCCCCTGTCCGCACCTCCGGAACACTTAATTGCAGGCCAGGTGCCAGGTCCACCTGATGTTTTATATGGGTGCTGGGATCTGAATTCCGTTCCTCACACGTGGGGGACATGAACTTTATCCAACTCAGCCATCTCCCTAGCCCTTTGAGACGTGGTCTAAGTAGACCCAGAAAGTCCTGTCCCCAGCATAAATGCTACTCACATGCAGAGGTGTCCCCAGAGACATCACATCCTCTTCCAGGAATTGGCATCTGCTGCGTTGGAGACCCGCAGAGAACAGACCTGGCCAGCCAAAGGCCAGCATAACCACCAGACACAGCTAGCCTTATTAATTAAACTCCAGGCACACCTGTGAGCCGAACGCCGCTTCATTTCTGAGCTGTGTGCTGTCTGGAAACCAGCATGGTCACTGTGTACCGCCAGAAAAGCTCTTTGGGGGACATTTGCAACCCAAATCCAGGGCAAGCAAGGCAAAGCATCGATTCACTGTGTCTGAAGAGACAGCACAGAGAAGGGACATCAAGAGCTGAGGAGGTCGGTGGTTCCAAGAGAAATGTCCCTGGAATCTTAACACTGTAGCCAGACAGGGGCTCTGGTCGAAGACGTGAGATCTCGATCTTGTCTCACCCCAACAGCTCAACATTATACCTATTTAGAGATGGGAAAACTGAGTCACCAGGGAGTGAGACACCTTACTCAAAGCCCTGCAGTCAACCAGTCACTCAACCAGGCGGGGTCTTGCCAAGTTCATGCTACCCTACACCAAACTGGCTCCCACGCAATGCTGTGCCCTCCACCAAACTGCCCCCACGCTTGCTGGGAGCAGCTGTGAAAGCTGAGGCAGCTCCTCCAGGAGATGCCAGTCATTTTTAAGAACTGTCTCTTGCATCTGAGTTGGGGCCACAGCCAAGCCAGGGCTGAGACTGTCATCCTCTAGGTGACATTGGTCATCTATCCAGGAACCAACAATCCAAGACTTCCCCTGGCCGCTGTCTCCTGTTTGTCCTTACCCCTAAACCAGAGCCCACAGACTCATAGAAGGAAGGAAGTTAGGGAGGAAAGGCCTGAGGCACAGGAATGGTTAAATCTAAGCTGGAGACAGAAGAGAACAACCAAGCACACAAGACTGTCAGCACCAGTCAGGCAGAATGCCAGGTGTAGACTGTTGTGGGGACTGACTCTTGCCCCCCATCTTAATTCTATTGAGGGATGAGGTGGGGCCTGAGCTGCTGCATGCCTGGCTTCTGCATCTATCGCCTAGGAAGTACCTCCAGGGCAGCACTCCCACACCGCAGACCCCAACCCAGGAAACCAGCCAGGCCAGGGGCCTGGGCCCCACTAACTCTGCTGACAGCTCTGGCCCCAGACAACTCAGGGCCTCAGGGAATGTGCAGCCTCCGGCTCTCCCAGAGCCAGCCCCCGCCCACTCTTCCCAGCGTGAGGCCACGTCACCCCCCTGGCATCTCGAAAAGTTCTCCCAAGGACCCAGCCTACAGGACAAGCGCATTGTGGCCTCTGCCAAGGGTGTGCTCAGCTCTGAAATACGCCTCCCTGAGCCCCGGCCAGCTGCCTCAGGTTTCACAACTAGTGCTCTCCTTGGTTCCCCAAGCTGCAGGAATGGAGGTGGGAGGTTGGGAAGGTACTGAGTACCAGGGCCAGTGCAAGGAGCTGCCCATGGGCAGCATGACAGAGCCTGGAGGCAAACTGGCATGAGTATGCTTCAGGGTCACCACAGGAGAGGTGGGCCCCAGGGCTCCGGCAAGAAGTTCAAGAAATGGCTGGGTTGAGACGCACAGAAGGGTCCTGGTGTGGGTACATGAGCCAAGGCCAGGACTCAGTCCTAAGGCCAGCCTTTCTCTGTGACCCCAGGGTTCAACGCTTAGACCAATGGCTTGAATCATTACCCCCAGGATGTCCACGACTTACTCCCCAGAATCCCACCACCATTCCCTTCTAAGGCCAAAGCAATTGCACATGAGATTAGATTGAGCACCTTGAGATGGGGAGGCTGTCCAAGATTATTTTAGAAGGCCCTAAAAGTCATCCCAGATGCCTTCACGAGGGGGAGGAAGAGGGAGTCTTGGCTTCAGCAGAAGAGGAGGAAGGAACAGGATCACAGAGATCAGCAGGATGCGGCCACAAGCCAAGGGAGGGAGGCAGCCACCAGGCTGATGCTCGGCGAGGCTGGGAAAAGCTCTCACAGACCCATCTTTTAATTCCTGACCCCCAGAGCTCTGGGAGACCACACCAAGCCGTTTTAAGCCAGAGTCTGTTGGGCTATTGCGATGACCACAAAAAGCTGAGAGTGGTATGAACATCTGTAGGCCCCCCATCTGGCTGTCAGTGAGTCTGCACCCCTTCCCCATCGTACCTCTGTCAGGCTCCTCAAATCTTCCCACCTCCCCACTACCCAGACCTCACCTAGGGCTAAGCCCTCTACCTACACCTCACATCCACATGAAACTGAGTCCTGGCGATCTGTAAATGCTCACACCTTCCTTCCCATCCAGAGGCTTTATCAAGACAGCCTCTGCCCTCTTACCCTCTTCCTCTCTGCCCCACCCCCACGGCATCCCTCCCTCCAACCTCCAGCACACTGCAGCCTGAGCAGGCTTGCCAAAGTGCAGGATGCTTGGTCAGATCCCAAGAGACCTCTTACGGCTGCCCACTGCATGCAGGATACTGTTCAGATCCTGGGTCATCTGTAGCTACATCCCCCCCCCCCCAACTCAGCCCCTGGGCATCAGCTCTGCCCCACCCCCACCCCACTTCACCCTGCATGGCTCCCCGCAGCCTGGAAAACTCCTATCTGAGCTCAAGGAGAGGTAACCCGATGAAGTCTGGCCAGATGGGGTTGGCTTCCCAGTCTAGGGGATGGGCTGGCTACGGGCCAACAGGTGGAGACTTTTCGGGCCACTCTCAGCCACATGGAGGAGCCACTGGGTGCCTACACCTCATCCTCTCTCTGTAGGCTTGCCTTGGCAGCAGCAGGGCAGAGCAGCTCCTGTGGTGTGGAGCCTCCTGTGCCCGTCAGGGAGGACACCCAAGCCTGACAGCAGCGGGCAGAGGCTTGGCACCCGCTGCTTCTGAAGAGGAGGCGGCAGCCAAGGTCACTGGCACAGGACTGTCTGACTTCTCTCAGCCCTGGGGCAGTGTGTACAGCTGGGCTCGAGGGCACAGCAACCCAGAAAGCAGGTCCCCAGGGCGGGAACCACCTGCCTCATTTCCATTCCAAGGTATAGCCAGGGGGACCCCAGGGAAGCAGCCCAATGGGAAGGACAGAAGCTGCTTTAGCCTCTGCATCTCAGTAGCCTTGGCCAATGGGAGGGGCCTGTTTTATTTGGTCTATACGGTGCTTTTCTGAAATTTGAAGCCACATTTTAAAACACTGGAGAGTTCTCATAAAAATTATTGTCTGAATTCTCTTGATGCTAAAATATTCAGCTGCCCCAGATCCATGAGGCTACCTATAAAAGCAAGGTCAAGAGAAGCAAGGAAGCGTACATGAGGGCCTGAGTTTAATCCACAGAACTGGGAAGGGGGGAAGGGGGTGAAAGTCAGGCCAGGAGTGGATTTTGTTGTTTGCTGTTTGTGGCTGTCTTCACTGAAGACCTCTGGAGTTGCAGCTTTTGTCTTAATGGTGGGACACTGTACAGATAGCTCCATAGGTATGAGAAGGAGAGCAAATATCTAGACCATGACACAGGGATCATCACAGAATCCCAGATTCAGTGGAGACACAGCCTTTGATGGCAGCAGTAAGGCCAGCTGCTCTGTGTATGTGGCCTCATCTGTCTGGCTTTCCCAGGTGTGGGGTGACATCTGGCTAAGACTGGATCAAGTTGCTCCTGTGCGTGGGTGCTCCACAGGAGTGCCATGCACTGCATAGCCCACTCAGATTCGTCTTCTGCAGTTAGCTGAAAGGGAGTCACTGCAGAGAGGGAGTCCTGACTTCTGTGACCTGTCACAGGCACCTTCCACGACAGAACAATGCTCATCAGATGTGATTAGATCAAGGATCTTGAGATGAGGAGGTGCTCCTGGGCCACCCAGAGGAAACGTAAATGGAACCAGCCTTCCAAGATGGAGGCACAGGGAGGTGGGACAGAGACAGAGGAAGAGAAGTGACATGCAGGCAGCCTCTGGAGTGACGCAGCCTCAAGCCAAGGGGAGCCAGCAGCCCAGAGCCTGGAGACACATTGAACAAATTCCCTCCGAGCATCTCCAGAGGCAGTGTGGCCCTGCTCACATCCCCATTTCAGCTCAGTGACAGTGATCGCTGGCTCTTGGTCCCCAAAAGTATGACATAATGCCTGTCTACCCAGCTGGTGTGCCGCAGCTGTCTTATGCTTAAGGGTAAGTTACATGCCAAGATCACCCAGTTCCAAGTGCAGAGCGGGCCTTCTGGCCCAGCAGGGGCTTCAGCTGCTGCACTCACCAGTGCTGGCTCCATCTTCAAGAAGCCAAAGATGAGAGACGGACGCTAGGACAAGGTCTAAGGACGGACCCAGAGTTCACACTTTAGTTGACACATGAGTTTCCCCTTTCCTGGGGTCTTGACTTCTCCCTCTCTATCAATACTTATTGAGATGTCTTGAACCCAGATCCTGTGGTTGCCTTGGGGCAGACCCACAGCAGTTTAAGCTCTCATTGGCAGAGTCTGGGCTTGCAGCCCAGTACTGAAACCTACGATTCAGCTTTAGGTAGTTCAATCTCCTCCAATAACCAGTCCCCATCCACCCTCCTCTCTAGCCCAACTTCACCCTGGCCCAGGCAGTTGGCCTTTTCCAACCTGCATCAGTCAGGTTCCTATCAGATGCCCTGCTTTGGTTTCCGTGTGTCACTTTTCGGCTTCCTGCCTCAAGATGTGATCTCTCTTACTTCAGCACGCAATCCCGCCACTGCCCATACAGGACTCTCCAGAGACCTAACCAATAGGATCACCTGATCTTGGACTTTCAGCCTCCAAAAGTGTCAGCTAAATAAACCTCCTTTCTTATGAAGTTACCCTGACTCAGGCATTTTATTATAATAATCAAAACATAAAATGGGCTAATAAAGTCCCCTGGTGCCTGAGTCTACTGTGTGTTACTAGAACAAAACACATGAGGTAAGTATTGAAGTTTGTTTGGCTTGCGACGTTCACAGACTCTGTGCTAATATCTTCAGGCATACCCCCCTGGTTGAGTCACAACACAGTGGAGAGACAGAGAAGCCATGAGGAAGAGATCAAGCATGTGTGGTGAGCTCAGTTTATAAAAATCTGCACTTATAAGAATGAATTCACTCCTGTGAGCCCCAACCAACTCCATGAGTCCCCTGATGAGGGCAAAGTCTCCACAAGCTGGCCTTGCCTCCTAAAGGTTCTGCCTCCTCAGC
>CABHPH010145210.1:10427-30929 GCA_902168325.1 Peromyscus nudipes | reverse complement strand
GGGCTGTTGGTCTCACCCAGCACTGCCTGTCTGGGGTCAGTGGTTTCTGGGTTGATTCTGAAATTCCTCTCCCTGTGTTCTCAGTTCCAAGTTCTCATTAGGGATGTGTGTATGGGATCGTGAGGTAAAGGGACTATTCAACAGAAGATGCCAAAAAAAAAAAAAAAAAAAAAACGCTAAGCATGGTCCAGAAAATAAAACCAAGCCAGCTAGACCATTGGGGGAAGGGCTCCAGGGCAGGAAGATAAGCCCAGTATGGAATCTGGGATTGGAGACACAGCCAAGAGCAGCCTGCCAGCTCCACGGTGCAGGCTCCACCTCACCCAGCCTCAGCCCAGGGCTGGGGAGAAAGAGGCCAGAACCACCCAGGCTCTTCCAGTAGAGACCAGCCCTATTGGAAGAAATAGCAAGGCCAAAGAAGAGACAGACTTTTCTAACTCCCGTCAGCTGTTATAAGGGAAGGAAAGCTAACTTTGTGTCCAAAGGCAGCTGGCTGGTAAGAGAGCGAGTCCAGGAGGAGGCCTCCCTCCAGGTCTGAGGCACTTTCTGGGACGATTTTCCCTTCAGCCCTCCAGGGTTACTCTCATGCAGGAAAGTCCAAGGGTGGGAGAGAAGCAAGGGCTTGGGGAAGGCTGAGCAGGTAGCCCCCAGCAGCCCAGCTGTTGACAGCTAAGGTAGATGGCTTATTCATTATCAGGGAAGAAGGGGCAGCTAGAAATATGATCTCCAGGGAACACCAGTGTGCCAATGAACAATTCCTTTACTGAGGTACCTGACATGGTGTCTTAAAATTAGAACGGTACCCTGCCAGGCTGTGCCCAATTGATCTGTCAAACCAGATTGTCAGAGGACACTAAAATAAATGAGCTGGGGTTCCCTTAGAGGAGTGGGGTGATTTCAATAAACCGTAGCCCAGGGAGGGGCTGGCCAGTCAGGGGCATCTACTAACTAGATGCCTGCAAATGTCCCTGACCCAACATTTTGGGCCCCCTACCCATGGCTGTCCCCACCTTTCATGGCTTTACTCAGTCTGGGGTCCAGGTCCAAGACTGAGGGCTAAGCACCCAAATGCCCAGATACTCAGCTGCCTGGCAAAAGCCAGGGACAGGCAAGGAGGCCTCATCTACACACCAGGACCCTGGGACCTGCAAGAGCACTTTAGATCCTGACTCAGGCCGCCATACAAACCAGTAGCCCAAATCCAGAGACCTCTGGGGTGGGTTGGGCTTTCTTGGCAAGACTGGTGAGGCTCCTCCCATATTCCTGGACCCAAAGCACCCTGTGATTCTAAGTTGAAAATGATAAGATCCTATGAATACATGTGGAAGACATCAAGGTTGTTGGAGTTACTCTGGAGTCTTTTCAAGGTGTGTTCTGGGGTGGGAGGGTGTAGAGAAAGGACGCTCAGGGCCTTTTCTTCTGAGTGAGCATGGAAACCCTGGGATAGAAGCAGGCATCATCACAGAGACTGCAGCAGTACAGGAGCAGGACACAGGGGCTGTCTGGAGGACACAAGATGCTGTTTGTATTGATACAGCTCTCTCCTGTTCCCCAGCATTCTCAAAAGATGGACCACTAGACAGTCTTCTCTTCCCTCTGTGAGGACCCTAGACCTTTAAGCAGTGGGGGATCTCCACTCTTAGTTACCCATATGTACTCAGAGCAGAGCCCTGGGCCTCAACACCCCAGCACCCCACATGCCATGAACTCCTTCCTGAGCCAGTGAGGCTGGAGCTCAACTTCAGCCTCCAGTCAGGCCTACAGAAGGAGACCTGAGTTTCCCTGGGAACCAGGACCAGACAGTCAGGAGACATCCAGTGCTCCCCACCCAGCCTGCCCTTCTACAGCAGCCTTACCTGTGTCCAGAACCTGGGGTCCCGCCAGAGGAGGGGGTTTGGGAGTGGGTGGACGGCGATACACCACGTGCACTCGGCCTTGCTCAGCCTCCTGATCCATCTGCCCCCTCTCCAGGGGCTCGATAAAGAACTCCTCCTCCTCCATCCGGATCAGACCTGCCTGCAGAGGCAAAGCAGAGAAATTCAGATTCCTAGTACACATCCAGAGAAGGGAGAGCAGCAAGGAGGATCCCCTAGGGGTAGTTCCTCCCTCTGGAACAACTTAGCAGCTGGAGGTCTAAGCAGGGGGTCCTCAGCTGTTCAGACTCCGTTTGTCAGCCTGAGCTGTAGGAAGGTACTGAGAGCCCTGTCTGGGGAGAGAGAGTAACCCCCACCTCGAATTTCTGTACTCCTTCCAGAAAAGTCTTTCTAAAGCCCAAAATGTCAAGAGCAGCCTGAGAGAGTTCAAGTGTAGCTGCAGGCCTGTATGTGGGCCTAGGAGGACACAATGGTGCATCAGATACAGGCCACCTCCAGGAATAGAGAGTCATTCCGAGACAGGTCAAAACTATCAGCCAAGAACTGCACCTACCCACAGACAAATTCAGCTCAGCCCAAATAATGCTTTCTTAAGAGAGAGGGGTGGGGGGGTTCTCACACCAACTCCATAGCTCAGCTTAACCTTGAACTTCTAACCCCTGCCTCCACTTTCTTGAGTGCTGAAATTAGAGATGTATGCCACTATGCCCTATTCTGAGGAGTCAAACCCAAGTCTTTACACACGCTAAGCAAGTCCTCTTCCAACAGAGCGTGCATGCCACAGCACAGATGTGGAGGTCAGAGGACAATCTCCGATACCTTCCCACCTGGTTTAAACAGGGTCCCATTGTGGTCTTTACACAGAGTATGTCAGGCTAGTTGGCCTGCAACTTTCAGGGATCCTCCTGTCTCTCACACACACACCGTTCCATAGGATTCCAGGATTATAGACACTCACACTACCACATCCGGCTGTTCGTATATTCTGGGGATTTGAATTCAAGCTCTCATATTTTGCGCAGGAAGTGTTTTTACTGTAAGCCATCTCTAAAGCCCCAAACAATACTTTTTAATGCTGCAAATCCAACCACTAAAATGATGAGATCTCACCTTTTAAAATGAAATCGCAGGGGGGTTGGAGATTTAGCTCAGTGGTAGAGCGCTTGCCTAGCAAGTGCAAGGCCTTGGGTTCAGTCCTCAGCTCCAGAAAAAAAAAAATCGCGGGAACTGCAGACATGACTCAGTGGTTAGGAGTGTCTGCTGCTCTTGCCGAGTCCCATGTTCCGTTTCCAGAACGCATGTCAGACTTCTCACAACATCCAGGGACTCTAGCCCCAGGAGATCCAATGCCTTCTTCTAGCCTCCAAGGACAACCACATTTCCATGGACATACCCCCACGTAGACATATGCACTCATATAACTAAAAATACATCTTAAAATAAAACATAAGTCTTAAAGAAAAGGAAACTGCCACTTTTCTTGGAAAATATAGTTTTGACAAAAATTGAGTTACACACTCCCTGGCCATGGACACCTCAGACAGACATGCACCCCTGTGGCTGGTCACAGTTCTATGCCTCCTCCCTGCCTCTGTCCACCCTTACCCTAAGACCAGACTCTATAATGAGTGTTGACTGTGTGAAGCTTCCTGCTGGACCCTTCTGTCTGCTTTCAGGTTGCTGTGTTCTGTGTCACTCAAGGCTCTCAGCCTGCACCTGTTTGAGCCTCACAAAGGTCGCTAGGTTGTGTGTGAACACAGCTGAGCCACTGACCCCGAACTTACCCTACACTAATGATGGACTTCCTGCTGCCATTTCTCACCTCGGCCACCTGCTAATAAACACCTATTCTCTCTTTCACAGCAGGCTCAGAGCCTCCCAAAGATCCTTTCTCTGATTCAGTCACCTGGGGCCACCCCACTCACCTGCCCCTCAGCCACTCCAGTTCCCACACTTTGCCTCTTCGGTTTGCCTTCCCCAGTCAGAAGGCTCACACTGTGTTGAGCCTGGGGATGTAATTCCTCCACGTCACACAATTACAACCCGCAGGGGACTGGTGCAGCTCACACTGGTTGGTCAGATTTAAGAAGTAGGGGAGTCCACACCAAAGACAGGGCCTCAGGTTCTCTCAGACAATCAGAAGAGCTGGTGTCTCTGTTGCTTGAACTTAGCTGGTACTGGCTAGGGTTCCTTGTCCAGTCCTTGGCATCACCCATCCAGATGTTCAGAAACTATTCGCCCCCTCAAATAACCCAGTGGCATTTGTCACATCATCACCCTGACCAAGAGAGACAGAATAGCTGTATAGGTCGCCCCCCTTCTCCCTGACCTCAGGGTGCCCTGGGGGGTCCTACACTGTTGCTAGGTGGGAGCTTTGAGGACGGAAGTGCAGTTGGCACTCTGTTGGGGCCGGCTAAGCATTTGCCGTCAGCGTGAGTCTAGTGTAGGATGCTAGATGTGGTCATACACCTGCTGCCTTTACCTTGGGAGAACCCAGGTGCCAGGGGATATTGCCCACTGGGAAGAGCAGTCCAGTCACAGGCAAGGGCTGGTGGAGGAGCCAGCTACACAGGGAAGCAACAGGCCCGGACTCAAGAAACAAGAATGATGTCTAACCAAAACTTGCCCCAACCCTTCCTATCAGCCAGAAAAGTTAGAGAGAGGAACCGTGTGTAGGTGAGGGACAGAGCACATAGAAAGGCCTAGAGAGGAGAGCTACCATCAATGGAACAAGCTGACTGTTTGAGTGACTGGGAACCTGGAGGGAAAGCTCATAGCGTGTAATGCAGAGTAGGTCTCCATGGGAAGGGTAGTCAGCAGCCTGAAGACTTCTGGGTAAGGAAGACCTCCGTGTGACTCACAGCTGCTGTGAACAGGGTGGACTGGAAGAATGTCAGTGGCTATGGGGAGCTGAGAGCAAGCTGCGGGTCCCTGGGAGGGTGGTAGCAGGGCCTGGATGAGGCACAGAGATTCCAGGAATATGAGGAAGTCAAATTTGGAACAAAATGTGGGGACAGATCTGATTCTACCAGGAGGGGGATGTCAGGGCCAGAAGTACTTCCAGGTCTGGAGTTGGTTGAAAAGACCTCCTACCCCGATCCAGCCAGGTCTCCATCACAAGGTGTATATGTGGTGGTAAGGGGGCTTTGCAGAAGGAACTCGGCTGAGTCTGCAGCTTGGGAGGTTCCCATGACTATCAGCGTGGCCCTGCATATAACCACATGCCTACATCCATGTAGGAGGAGGCAGAAGAAGATAGGACAGAGAAGAGGAGATGGAGATGTGATCCTGGAGACAGAGGTCAACATGTTGCAGCCACAAGGAATGTCAGCAGCCACACGGAACTAGAAGAGGGAGAGCTCAATCCAGCAGACACCTGGAACTCAAGCAGGTTATGCTGACTGTAGACTCCAGCCACCAGAACTGTGAGAATGAATTTTGATCTTTGCAAGTCATTTGTTACATCAGTGGCATCGAGAAAGCAATACTGGGCCAAATGGTTGGCTTGGTAAGGAGGAGGCATTCTGAGAGGCACAGAAAGAGGAAAAACAGAGGATCCTCCAGGATCCACTGTGTACATGGCAGGGAGGAAAGCCAGGAGGCCATGGAAGTGGAAGGACGTCAGTGGACTGTGAGGGCTGAGGGTTTAGTGGGAACCCTTCAGGCCCCCACACTTATGACTCATCCCTGGTTCCCAGGGCACTACTAGTCCTGGTGGGGACCAAGAAAATGCTTATAGGCTGAGTGAACAGTTGACCCCCAAGCATCAGGACATGTCCTCTGAAAGACGCATGATGGTAAAGACAAGAGGGTGGTCCCATCCACTGTTTCATGCTGAGAATGTTTACAACAGCAAGAGTTACTTCCATGCATGTGGTTTTAGAGGAGACAGGCGTCTCGAATCCATCTTTATTAATAGATGCCTCTGAATGAGCATGGGAATTAACCCCGGGGGGGTTAACAGAGGACAAGCTAGCCTGGGAGTCTGGTTTACTGGGTTCCTGGCACCCTCTTTCTGGATGGGTAACTTCAGACAGGATGCCAATGCTCTCCGGGTCTCCAATTCCTCAGCTGTAAGTGGGGTGGGTCTGTCATCCCTCCCCTACCATAATTAATACAGAAGCACATGAGGCCTGGGACACCCTTAGAACCAGAGCACACATTGTTGGTGGGCCTCAAGTCAAGATATTCACGTATTCTGCTTACTTTCCAATGAGGACACTGAGGCTTAGAGGATGAAGAGGTCTCCCAGGGATACACAGAGACTGGGAATCAGAGCTCAGGCCTCCCAGAAAGAGCTTCTCATGTGTGGAATCCTAGGAAAGATGAGTCCTATTAAGGTAACAGAGGAACACCAGGGCATCGTGTCTGCACAGAGTAGCCCCCTCTTCTGGAAAAATCCTTGCATCCCAGGCTGGGAGACATGTGCAGAGCAGTCCTGGGCTCTGAGGACCATGCCTGACCTGGTGAGGAGTAGCTGCGTGTGGCTGGTGGATAGCAGGAGACAGCTTGAGACGACTGTCAGATTCTTTTCTTCAACAAACCTCCTAGCGGAAGGAGGGCTGAAGTGAGCACAGTGTCGAATTGACGTCATGATTAGGAAGCCAGAGCCCAAACTGCTTAGCTGGGAACCCTTAGAGTTATCCTCATGAAGGGCACTAGAATCCTGGGTCACCTGGTTCTGAATATGTCCCCAGGTTCAAATGCTCCTTCAGCAATTGTGCAAGGGAAAGGACAACTGATCCACTCAACGACCAAGAAACTGGAGACCCAGGGAACATTGGCATCTGGCCTAAGGTCACTCAGCTGGATAGAAAGGGTGCTGGGGACCCAGGGATAAATCTGAGATAAGTATCAAGTGTGAAGCCAATTTACTCAGGTTTTCTTATGGGACCAGAGCCCTCAACTTGACAGTACTCTCAGATAGAGGTGTTTGATGTGTTCCTTGACAACTAGGATCCTATAAACGATCTCTGTTGGGTGTCATGAAATGCACACGTATGTTGTATCAATAAACCTGTATGGCACTTACCCCCCAAAACCAGAGGCTGACCAGTGGGAGACTATCATCTAGGCACCATGGTCACTCCCAAGGTAAGTGACCATCTACCTCCAAAGTCAGTGAATGACCATTTCCTAAGTCAATGAATGACTATCTCCAAGACCAATGTCTGAATACAATAAGAAAGCATCTCCAAGACCAGTGCATGGCCACTCCAACACCAAAGCATGACCCCACCTGACAACAAAAGATAGCCATCCCCAAGACCAGTGGATGACCACCCAAGATCAATGATGATCTCTAAGGAGAGATGATCACCCAAGACCAATGGATGATCCCCCAAGATCAATGATGATCTCTAAGGAGAGATGACCACCCAAGACCAGTGGTTGACAAGGATAACTGATCTTGTCAACTCTATGGGACTGAGAGTCACCACAGAATTGAATCTTTATGCTGGTCTGTGAGGGATTATCTAGATGAGGTTAAGGGAGACGGGAAGACCCACCTCAAATGTGGGTGCTACCATGCTGCACACTGGAGTCCTGGCCTGAGGAAAAATGAGCAAAAGCTGAGTGCACTCATCACTCTCTGCGTCCTGGCTGAGGACACGAGGTGACCAGCTCCTTCTGCCATGACATCCCTGAAGTGACAGACTGTGCTGTGAGCCCAGTGCGTTGTCACAGCGACTAGGCAAGTAACTAATTCACTGACCATCCCTGAACCTGAAGGTCTGCTGCCTCTATGACCAAGGGTTGACCATCCCCAACCTCATGGGTGACCAGCCTGAGGCTAGTCACTGATCACCCAGAGGTGATCAAAGGACCTTCCCCTAAGACCACTGGCCTGAATAATGCCACACAAGGGGCTCATCCCAAAGAAAGCAGTGTTCATTAACAGAATGCCAGAGGATCAACAGTTTAGTATGCATCCCAGAACCAGCTGTCTAAAAGCCGGCAGAGGAAAATTGACAGAGGAACGAGGCACACACTATGAGCTAATTTTTACTGTTTTTTTTTTCCCTAGGACTTTGATTTCCTGCTGCCAGTGGCAAGTGTATCTGTTTTTACATGTAATTTTTATTAATAAAAATCTGTTCCCTCTCCCAACTCAATAAATATTAAAGAGATCTCTCAAGCACAGCAGCCTGTCAGGAGCACCCTGCTGGACGTCTGCTGGCAGCCCGTGTCCTACCCCATGCCTGTCCAGCTGGGTGTCTTGCAGAAAGCCTGGTACTCTGGCCCTAAGTCTCATTCAGCAAGGCTGTGATTGTTTGTCAAACTCAAACAGGCTTTCTACTATGGGGCAGAAGGAAACTCCTACAGAGGACTCAATCCTGTGCCTCAGTGTCCCTGCAAGGGCCCAGATCCCAGCCATACTTTGGACACCAAGTCAAGTTGCCAGTGTTCAGATCTCAACAAATTACACAATGAGACTTGACCTCTTTTTCCTCTACGTCCAGCTCCTTTGCTATTTAATTGATGGTGAAGCAGCCACCAGAAACGGAAATTGAAAGTTAAAAATGTATTACAATCCAAAGCCATCCTCTGCTACTTTGAATTTCAAAGCATTTAAAACTCTGACGTGTTCAAAGCTGGGGTATTGTAGGAAACGCGAGTGGGCATCTTACCCCCATTGGTAAAGCTGGCTGCTCACCCTCAATGCCTCCTCGAACGGAAGTCAGAAGCTGCAGACACTTCCTGTGCATGCATGATTCCAACCAGGTCTGTGGCTTAAACTTAACGTTTCTGCAATTTACAGTCCAAGAACTGTCATGTGTTTATCCAAGTTGTGCTGGTAACAATCAAGAGAGAACAGGGGCTGGGATATGGCTTAGTAGATAAGAGTGCTCACTCTGCAAGCATGAAGTCCTGAGTTCGAATCCCCAGCACCACCACAAAAAGTCAGTATCGACTGTATATGCCTGTAATTCCAGGACTGAGGAGGAAGGGATAGGTGGGTCCTGAGAGCTCATTGGCTGACCCACTTAGGCAAAACCCTGTCTCAAAGCAATGATGCAGAGAGTGACAAATGAAGATATTTGGTGTCCTGCTCTGCACACAGCTATACACTAGCACACTGGCACACTGCACCTGCCTCTCACACACGCTCCCACAGATACAGGGGGAAGGAGGGATAGAAAGATCAGAAAGAAAGAATGGTAAAGAAAGGCTGGCCCAAACCAAGAGGGAACCTGACTTGGATGAAGGACACGGCAGATCGCATCAACTTCAGCTCCCTGCTCTTCCCAACCCCACCTTGTTCTAACACACACACACACACACACACAGAGAGAGAGAGAGAGAGAGAGAGAGAGAGAGAGAGAGAGAGAGAGAGAGAGACTTTGTGCTTGCCACCAAAATCCTCCAACATGAATGCCTCTGGCAAGGTTGCTGTCTGTAGAACCTAGAAGGTCCAGTTGGACCATCCAGTTGGACCATCCAGCAGTCACCACCCAACCTCCCTTCAAGGACAAGCCCAGTCTCCTGCTGGCCTAAAAGGAAGCAGTACAAAGATTAGACCTGCCACTCCTGGGCACCTCCTGACAAAACCTGCTCAGTGGGACACCTCTTGCTCTCTCAGAGGCCGGGCTAAGAGCAAAGCAACGCTGGGGACCTTATGGGAAAGGAGCTGGACTTCCCTGGCAGTCACAAAGCTGTGCATTAGCTGTGACCAGGATACCTGAGAGAGCACCTTGAAGGGAGAAAAGACCTCTTTTGGCTCATGGTTCTAGGAGGTCTAGTGCACACTGTTTGTCCCCATGTGCTTAGGGACAACATGGTGGCAGGAATGTGAGGCAGAGGAGCTTCCTCAACTTATAGGAGGCAGGAAGTGAAGAGTAAGGAAGGCACTGATGACCAGGTATAGCCTCCTAAGGAGCACTCCCAGGGAATCCCCACTTAAAGTTTCCAGAACCTTCCAAAATATTATCACTGGCAGAGGACCAAGCATTGAATGTGTGGGCTCCTGAGAGATGTTTCCTGTTGAAATCACAACAGGCTGCATCAGATTTGAGCCACTCCCTTGAAACCAGAGAGGACTCTGTCTAGCTCTGCATCTTAGGCAGTGGTTTCGCATATTGATCTCCTGTTTTCTGAAAGTGTAAGAGCTGTGTGAGGAAGGGGTGGGCAAGGGGTGGGCCAGCACTGGGTGGAAGTGTGGAAGGGGTGGGCAAACACAGTCCATGGAGAGAAGACACTTATCCCCCCCAACACACACACACACACACACACACACACACACACACACACACACACCTCTATCAGTTCCTGCTTTGTGCCTTCTGGAGCAGCCCCTTCTGGAAAGGTCTGTTTGTAGAGCATCCTTGTACTGAAGCCCATGCTTTCCCCACTCTCTTAGCATTTTAAAAAACATGTTTGCTGTTTGTTTGTTCGGGGGACATGCGTGTGCCCAAAACACATTGTCAGTTCAGGGGATTCAACTCAGGTCATCAGACGTGTGTAGCAAACACCTTCACTGGCCGAGCCATCTCGCTGGCCCACGCCGAGCATCTGGAGTAGACGGGTGTGGTCCTTGTCAAGTGCCAGCCGCTCTCCTTCTTCTCGTAGAGCAAGTCCTGTTCATGTTGCTCTCTTCCCAGGAAGTGAGGAGCTGTGGCTGGACCTGAGCCTCCGGGGCTTGACTGGAATGGAGTGACTGGGACAGAGCTGTCTGAACTCCACGGAGCCCTGAAGACTTTGCCTGTGGGGCCTCGTTTCCCCTCTGGACCCTAACTTCACATCCTCTGGGACTTTCACTCCTCTCTTGACCTAAACTGGCCCAGTCAGTTTCTGGGACTCAGGTGAAGATGCTGCACGAGTCAGATGCCCTCAGCACTTCATCAAGTGCTCGATCGGATGTATGCTGGGCTACACCTTGAAGGGCCCGGCGGAGGGAGTGACAGGCAGGGAAAACTGGACATAGAGCCAGGTGACTGGTTTCAAACACCTGTCATAAGGTCAGCCCTTTCCTCTTCTGCAAAGGGAGGGGTCAGGCCAGTGACCTCTGAACTCAGTGCCTTTTATCCTTCTGTAAGCCTGACAGGACCAAGCACAGCTCCAGGGGGCAGGGCGAACAGGAAACCAGCAAACTGAAAACCAGAACTGTACCCAACTTTTCCCACTGCCTGCAAGATGAAGGCTAAGTTCATCTCCGGGCATGTGAGGCCTCCCAACAGAACCACGGCAGCCGTTCCTCTGCCCCTGAGAAGATCCCCACAGGTCCTTTCCCCTCTACGCGTGGCCTTCCTTTGTACCTCAATGCTAGTGGCACTGTTCTCCATTCCCTGGGCACTTGGTGTCACTGAAGGGACCCCTGTGGGCCAGACATGGTGATGGAAATTGAAATGCCACGAAAATCCTCCAGGCAGGCAGAATGCTTCATTTATAGAGGCCTCTTGGGCTCAAAGAACTTAAGCCACTAATTCAAATATCCCTGCAGGGAATAGACAAGCTGAAGACACATCCCGGCCTCTCCCACCCTGAGGAGAACCAGGATAGATGAGCACCGAGGGCATCAAAATGCAGCCTCTCTTTAATACCGTCATGATTTGTGTCTCACCCAATTTTATTAAATTCCAGCCAAATACCTTTATCTTCTAAGACCTCAAGTCTGAACCGTGATCTCCACTTGTTATGAAAAAAAAAAAAAAAAAAAAAAGATTGTAGTGACTGGGGAAGTGGCTCAGTGGGTAAAAGTGCTGTTACGCCAACTTGAGGACTTGAGTTCAAATCCCTAGATCTCACACAAAAAGCCAGGAGTGGCTGTGTGCTTCCCTGTGTCCCTAGACAGACAGATGAATGGGGTTTGGTGGCCACCAGACTAGTGCTGGGTTCAGTGAGAGACCATGTCTCAAAGGCATAAAGCCAAGAGTGATAGATCAGACACCCAACATCTTCCTCTACCCTCTGTGTGCATGCACGGGCACACACACACACACACACACACACACACACAGAGTAAATATCAGGGAGCTGTTAACTTTTCATCCACACTAAACGAGACTGACTGCCTTTGACTTAAAGAGAAAGCTTAAAACATAAGTGTAAAGGGAGTAACTTTCACTATAAGTTTTGGTACTGTTTAAAACATGACAGCTTTATGGAGCTATAATTCACAAACCACACAACTCATGCATTTAAACAATATATTGAATGCGTACAATTAAACTATTCCTGTTACCAATGTCAGCATAGCACCCTCACCCCAAAGGAAGCCCAAGTGTGTTGGCCATCATCTCACACGTTCACCCCAATTCCTCTTAGCCTCATCAGTCTTTAGTTACCTTGGCAACCACTAATCTACTTTCTGTCTCTATGAATATTCCTATTTTGGACATTTCCTATACACAAAGCTATGTAATACGAGTCTGCGGCTAGAGTCCCTCACTATGTATGATGTTTTCAAGGTTGGCTCATACTGTAGAATTGTTAGCCATTCACTCTTCTTTACAGCCAGACAGTAATTCCACCATATGTATCTGCTACAGTTTATGTCTCTGTCCACTACATAATGGACATTTGGGCTGTTCCCAGTTTAGAAACTTAGGGTTTCAGATGGATATCCTACCTCTCCCAACTGAGTGTGGAACTTTGTGCAAGTCAGAGCCTTGGATTGTGGGCCCCATTGAGGAACTCATTTCTCTTTGCTGCTCTAAGGTTTTCTGAAAGGCTCTGCTTTCAACCCCCACCATTGTTCCTCACTTACACTTTATGAAGCCCAGTCGTGATTTCCTGTATCTGTGTGTGCACACGCCTGTGTATGTGTGTCTAAGACCGTGTCTGTGTGTGCACACGCCTGTGTATGTGTGTCTGAGACTGTGTCTGTGTGTGTACATGTGCACATAACTGCAGGTGTCCAAGAAGGTCAGGAGAGGGCACTGGTTCCTCTGGAGCTGGAGTTAAAAATGGCTGGGAGCCACCTGATGTGGGTGCTGGGAACCAAATTCTGGTCCTCTGAAAGAGCAGGACCAAGCCATCTCTCTAGTCCCTCAATATCAGTTCTCTCTAAAGGGGAAAATCACAGGTTTGGGGGACAGGAACTGGTCCCTACATCTGTTTCCCTGTGGTAATTAGGATTACAAACCGTAAGTCCAGGAAGTAAAGCTATGGAATATAAAAATAGTTCATACTTGGCTAATTTAATAAGTGAAAGGGAACAAGATGTGCCCACCCCCCAAAAAATGAAAATCCCACCAAAAAAAAAAGAAGAAGAAGAAGGGGTAGAGGAAAGCAGAGAGAAATAGCTGGATTGCTTTCGTCTTCCATGGGTGAGTTAACAGCTATCAGAAATGTAGCTACTAATGTCAATAAATACATGTTTATTTAAAAGGAAGGAAAAAATAAGATGGGTATGGTGATATATGCCTGTAATCCCAGCACTTGGGACACAGGCAGAAGCATCATGAGTCCAGGGTCATCCTCAGCTACATAAAGAGCTCAAGGCCAGCCTGGGCTACATGAGTCTGTGTTTCAAAAACCCAAAAATAAATAAGTAAATTCTATTTAAAGTCACAAAAATCACCACTGGTAAACTAATGCAAACCTTCCCAATCACTGAAACCAGGCTGCATGGTAAACATGGAGAACAAACAAATAAATAATAAATAAATCATAATGCATAAGTCACATGATAGGAAACAATACCTTCTATCATGATAAATATAAATGATGAGGTTGTTCTAAAGAGTCTTAGGCCTTGCAAAAGAGTTGTACTAAATTTATAATTGTGCTAAGTCAAAGGGCTTTCTGGGTATTACACCAGGAACAAACGAGTCTGTGACCCATGGGCGTCTGAGAAGGCAGCTCCCATCTGTGGAGGGTAAAATCTTACTCACCTCCACACATAACATCCGGGAAGGTGAACAATGGAGAGAATGACCTCCAGCTCTCTCTATTTCAAATACCGGCCTCATCATCCCTAGCTGACTGTGAGGACTCTCTAAGCCTCGGTGGAGTCGGAGTGAAAAGAGGGTCGATTTACACAGTTAAGGGAGGGTGAGAAGAGATGTGTGTGGGGTGCTCAGAAGGACAGCCTAACAAAATAACCAGTTCTCGTTTACATTACAGTAACAGTGATGTGGGACCTGCTTGGAAACATGGATGAAGAGGTAGTGTTAAGGTTCGAGGTGAGTTTCTTGGTTTTACTGTATTCTATTTTTTAAATATCTGTGTGTGTGCGCGTGCGTGTGCGTGCACGCGTGTGTGTACATGTGTGCACGTGCCATGCCTTACACAAGCATGCATATTGGTGTGTGTGAATGAGCACACACATGCAATGGTGCACCCTCGGATGTCCGTCTTTGCCTTCCGCCTTGTTTATTCTCTTACTGCTTGCCACTGTGTGTGCTCACGAGCTTCCGGGGAGGCTGCTATCTCCTACCTCACTGTAGAAGCTCTGAGATTACGTGTGTAGCACACCCAGCTTTATGTGGGTTTGGGGGACCCAAACTCAGGCCCTCATGCTTGTGTGACAGGTGCGTCACCCACTGAGCCGTCTCCCCAAGCCCTATGCTCTAGTTTTGAAGTTTTTATGAAGGGCATAAACACAAAACAGATAAAAATGTTTGAAGGAAGTAGGGAGGTGAAAATGGGCAAGGACAGAAAGAGAAGACAGAAAACGGGACAAACAAGACCCTAAGCAAGGGTGACGACTTACAGGGACCAGGGCGGGGGCTGGCTACCCTCCCCTCCCCCCATTAAATCAAGCAACACTGAAGTAGCTCCCATAGGACCTGGCCTGTCTCTGAGAATCTATCATGTCCCACACTTGGGTCCTCGCAGCCAGCTCCCTCATCCCCACAGCCTCAGAGCCAAGGACAGACACCTCCAGGAAGTACAGCCAGGCTGCCAGCCCCAGCCAGGACAGAGGGGTCAACAAGTCAGGCACAGACCCTGGGACCACAACAGGCCTGCCCATCCATCACAAGATCTGACACTTGTCCCTGCCAGATGTTCCCGCTGACATTTCCCAGGTCTTGATCAGCATGAGGACCACGTCAGGGAATGTCCCCAGTCGCAAATTAACATTCACATAAATAACGGTGCGCCTGCCACTAAAGAAGAAAAATGAGTCTTGCCGCAGGAACATTTGCCACGCTCTCAAAAAGTGCAAAGCTCTTTCTGAACTACCACATCTTACCAGCTGGGCCATGGCAGACCACGGCCTTGAGATGCAGGAACATGGACAGGATAGCGTCCAAATACTGTGGTCCACAGGCCCTTCTCTGGGCTGGCACCCAGCTGGGGCAGCCCATGCTGGTCCAAACCAAAATCTCTGTGTAACCATCACCTGCCTCCCTGGAGGCCTGCACAAGCATCTTTTCTGACTGTGTCCTGGAAGCCAGAATATGTCTGACCCCAGGCTGCATGGTCTGGTCTGTAGGCTGGGTTGGCATGAGTCCTTATCTAGGTGTGCCAACATATTCCCTACATGTATGCTATTTGGAGGACTGAGGAAGCTTTACAGGGGACCAACATACAGATGGCCAGGAAATGCGGCCAAAGTGTCATCAGCCACCGGCATCTACAGGGTCCAAAGACCTACAGACATTGTTATGGGACACTCCCTCCACCAACGGACTCAGCATTAACAGATTAATGCTTCAAGGACATGGTCCAGGACTGTGATGAGCCTAGCACCACCCTGTCGGCATTTGCTACAAGTTCACCTCACACACAGTGTTCTTCTAAATGCCCAGGAGGAAGTCACAAACAGCAGAACAAACTCAGCCTCAAAGCTCCAAAAGCTGAGGTCTAAACCACTCACGGTAGCAGCGTGTTGGTTCTTTCTGAGTTCTTTCTACCCAGCCTGTACATGGCGTGGTCTTCCCTTGTGTGTAACTGTGTCCCCGTCTCTTCTTATCAGGACACTGGTCTCATTGATTAGTGGCCTCACATTTTAATCACCTCTTTAAAGACCCTCTTTCCAAGTGAGGTCACGTTCTAAAGTGGGGCAGGGAGGGGGTGCAGCAGATGAACTTGGAGAAGAGGCAAGAATACACACACACCACACAGAAGTCACACACACCACACAAAAACCATACATAACCACACACAGAAGTTACACACACCACAAAGAATACACACACACACACACACACACACACACACACACACACGCACGCACGCACGCACGCACGCACGCACGCACGCATGCACAGACGCACAGAATCCACGCTGATTGCTGGAGATAGCACCAGCACAAAGCTAAGCGTAGGCAGTATGACAGGGTCCTAGACAGGTTACAGTCACAGACACTTCCCTGAGCATCAAAAATCAGACATACAAAAAAGCTACAACGTTAGTAAGATCTGAGCATCCCCAGAGACGGTCGCATGGGACTTGATCCCTCCAGAATGGAGCACTCTCATCTGCAGGACACAGAACAGTAGGTAAAGGCCCAGATGCTATATGGCCAAAGGGCAGTGAGCAGGTCCCAGGACCAACCCAGCTCCAGACTATGTGCTAGAACCCTGCTCCAGAATCCATGCCTCCACCACTGTGAGGGGGATGGCTTTGTCTCAGAGGTGTCTAGAGCTCCTAAGAGATTCCCTACTTGTTCATACACCTCAGAATTTTCTGAGTGGTTCCAAGACAGAGTCCACACAGCTGCTGGAAGCCATCCATGGCTTATACCTTTAGAGACACAGCATTCCTACATGGGATCTTGTCTCTAAATGGCAGAATCAGAGAAAGTGTTCAGTGCTGGAAAGAGACTCAGGAAGCCTGCTGCTTCCCATGTAGGCTCCTCCAGGAGGGTCTAGTGGCCAGAAAGGACATGTGCACACCAAGGGCCCAGTGGCTTTGCTGGCGGACAAAGGCTGGCTGATGGGTAGGGAGCTGACAGCATCACCCCCAACCTAGAATTCCCTTAATGTGGGGGAAAGGTGATGAGTAGCCCAGGTCCCAGCAGGAGGTGGGGATGCCAGCCTGTGTCCACAGCAGTGAGGAGAAAACATGCTGTCTAGGGGATGTGTCCCACGGAGGAGAGAGCAGACACACAAACCCTGCAGGGAAGGTGCATATGGGGACACAGTCTGCCGTTCCACTGTGAAGTATGGGATGAGCCATTCCTCTCCCTGTGGTAATGCTGAGACAGGATGGACCTGCGTTCAGTGTGCTAGGGTCCCCCAGTCTGGATATTTTCTCAAGGGACCTTGACTTCCACTTGTCACTATAGACTGTCACTTGCCTGGGTCTCTGAGCCTTGAATCTCTCTCTAGGCATCCCTCTCTCTCACCCAAGAGCCTGGTGCCCTGCCCAACTTTGGTTCCCTTCTGATCCACCCTTCCTGCTCTGGTCTCGGGGGCCCTCTATGGTATCCGGGGCAGGCTGACCGCCGACCGTCCTCTGCCCGCCCGCCCAGCTGCCACTCCCGGGCTGGGCAGCCCTGCCAGGACCTGAGGCTGTCTGCTGCCTCTTCTTGTCCAGATTTCCCCAAACAAAAACCAGGCCACGCCATCTGACGGAAGAACGCGTCTGGTTTATTTATGGGAAGAGATGGGGCTGTCAGGGCCAGGCTGTCTGGGCTGGAGCCAGGCTGCTCTGTGGGCCTTTAGAGGCTGTCCACCGTGTGTCCTCGTCTGCCATGTGGTGATCTGGGAAGAATGTGAGGAAGCAGGACCTCCAAGAGTTAGAGAGTCCCCACTGGTGGCACTGGGATGTTTTGTCATCCTAGAGAAAGGACACTCTCTTTGGGTCATCAGGGTCTAGTTGGAGACCCTGAGTACAGTCTTGGCGACGACCAATAGTGTTGCATCCAGAATATGGCAGGTTCTGGTACACCCAACATCACTGGACAATATTGAAGACGCAGGGAGGCTGCCCTTGGGGTTAGGTGTGGCATGGGATCTCGCCCCTCACTGAGGACTGGCTGCCAGGCATCACACTGGGAGACAAAGGCAAGTCCCAGGATATGAAAGGTTGTACCAGGAAGAGCCCAGTGCCCTTTGTTACTACAGCCCTACCACCACCGCTCACACAGACACCCACGGCACAGCATGGCACCCATGCAGAAGCCCAATTCTACAAAAGAGCTGAAAGTGCTCCTCAAGTGTCTAGGGTCCCAGGGAGACTCTTCAGTCATGAAGTGCTTGTCCCACGAGCACCTGATCCCCAGAACACCAGGTATGAAGGTGCACACTTGTAATCCCAGGGCTGGGGAGCTGGGGACAGGTGAATTCCTGGGACTGGCTGGCCAACCAGCCCAGCCTACTTGGTGAGCTCCAGGCCAGTGAGAAACTGCCTTAAACAAATGAGGTAGATCACATGTACACATGTGCACACGGACCACACACACATACACACAAACCAGCAACAGTATAGCCAAAGCAGTGATCTTGGACAGAGGGTCCTCACCTGGACAGAAGGCCATCACTTCTCTCCTCTGACCTTCTACCCTGATATTGTATAGCTTTTTCCTTGACACATTAAAATGGCTATGACCGTATCATAGCCATCAAGAAGCAGAAATATCTTTGGCCCCGTAGCCATAGCAACCAAGTAAACAAACCAACACCGTGATAGCTACGGAAATAATTAATATTAGTAGCCAATTATGAGCAGTCTTATTAATAGTCATAGATATAACTATTACCATTCCCTATAAGAAGAGAGAGGGGTCACCAAACACTCATCTGGAATTCCACCCACTGCTCCCCCCAGCCTCCCGGGTGTGTGAGATCTTGGGGAGAGGAAGGTGATAGAGTGCACAGGAGGTAGAAGACTAACAAAGGCTGGACTCCATGATGCAGCGTCCCTGAAGTCATCACTCATGATCGGGTGGGACTTGTGTGGTGATACAGATGTTTGGGGTCACCTACGGTCCTGGAAGGAATCTCTCACCCAGGCTCCTGTAACTCGACGCAGTAAACTACTTAGCCAAGTTAGACTTGAGTGGGACTGGAACTTTGATCTGCCATTAGCACCCCCTCCGGCTTGAGCAGACCTTTGCTTGTGTTCCCCAGGAAAGGTAACACAATGCTGACCCACTGGGCACCCCCACTCTCCATCCTCGATCTCAGAGAGCTTGTGACTATGAACTTGCCCCCAAATCCAGAGCAAGCAGCATTATAAGCAAGCTGCTCCTGGTGGCCAGCGGGCACTTCTTTCATGAACACGGGTGGGGCTGGGCCACCAGGAAGTGCTGACACAGGCTTTGGGTGACTCCTACTTGCAATGGGAACAGAATGAGTTCAGGATGTTGGGCTACAGTTGCCGGAGGCTAGGCCTGTGCACCAGGCATGAGGGCACCAACTCTCCATCGGTGCTCCGGTTTCAGTGCCGTCTCCAGGCTACGACGTGTAGACATGATAGCGGCGAGCGCATCTCCTTTGTGCGTCCCCTGCCCTTGGCTCCAGGGCGGTGCTCCATGCAATTTTAGGGTAGTATCCCCTAAACTGGCTGCATCCACCTGCCTAGAGAGCTTTCAGAGCTAATGCAATGCCACCACCCTCTCCCGGTATCGTCTTTGGTCCCAAGGGGTGCTGGTCACCACATCCTCAGACTGTGGAGGTTAGACTGCCTTACACAATGGGGCAACGGGGGGGGGGGCTCTCTTTTTGCTCAAGCTGCTGCTGGTGGTGTGTGGATGGCAAGGGTGGTGGCATCCTAAGGATTTTAAGAAAAGGGTAGCAGGAAGATGCGTCACTCTTCCCTTATGCTAGAAAGCTCCAAATAATGAATTTAACTAGAAAACAGAAGATGGCTCACTCATTCCTGGATCCTCTGGGTATGATGTGTACTGGTAGCTATCGATACCAAAGTTCAGGAGTAATCTTTGAGGGAGTCACAGATGCCAGTGTTCCCAGGGAGGGACTCAACGGATGGACAAAACAGAAGGAAGGCTGCAACCAGCACCACGTCTAAGAAGTTAGAGACTGCAGGGGCAAAAGCCATCTGCCGCACCTCCATAGAAACAGGTCCTGAAGAGTTATGACCAGTGGAGGATTGCGATCCCCTCCCCACCCCAGCTCCCGGAGGTATGAATGTGAAATTAGCCAGGAACTGCACACTCAACACTATGGGACAAGACGAGACAATTCCTGGACCTGCACACTAACAAGACCTTCATGGGCAATAGACAGGAATGTCAGAGCCTCCTCTCCCCTAGCCCTCTAAATCTCTATTGATCCACATTGCTATAGCCCATGTGGCTTGTGAATCATGCTGTATGTCTTGTAATCAAAGTGTCTATATAGGAAGAATCCCTGCAGTGCACACACACACACACACACACACACATACACACACACCATAGAGACAGCCATGCTCTGGGTGGCTCCCTGGAATGCACATTTGAGACAGGGCCACAGTGGTGACCCCAAAGTCCAGACTGCTGCTTAAGCAGCTTCTGAGGTTCTGGTTGGGTCCTTCCACAGCATCTTATTTCCAAGCCACCATCCTGTCCCTAGCCCAGTAGCTTGACTTTAGTTCCCTTCTGTTCGTGTGACTCAGGATTAGACTGTGCCAGCTCCATTAAGAGAAAACCCCTCCTGGGCTGGAGAGAGGATTCAGTGGGTAAAATGCAGCCGTGCAAGCACAAAGGCCTGGGTTCCATCCCCAGCACTCATGTTTAAAATACACACACACACACACACACACACACACACACACACACACACACACA
>CABHPH010145208.1:6810-26405 GCA_902168325.1 Peromyscus nudipes | reverse complement strand
TAGATAGATAGATAGATAGATAGATAGATAGATAGATAGATAGATAGATAGATAGATAGATAGATAGATAAGGATATTATCTGGGATGACTCTAATTTGCTGAAACTATTTGTTTCTAAAAACAAATTTAGAAGAACGTTCTAAGCGTTTTTTCAAAGCAGGAATCAAACAGTGTGTTTTTAACAAACAGCCTTGTCCTACTGAGGAAAAATATCATTTTCTAGAACTGAGGTTAGTGTGGAAGGCTGATATTTCCATGTGCACAGACACTAATTTCAGTGGTTGAACAGTCACTGACAATGTGCAAATTTCACATTTTTTCAAAATAGAATTTGTGAGCAAAGAGCAAGGAGGAACATTGTAGCATTTCCTTACAATAATTCTACTTCTTATACAGCTGTTCAGGACCCTCAGAGCCTTCCTTGATGCCCAACTGCCAACGGCTCACTTTCCCCTGGAGACCCTGACCTACTTTGTGTTCTAACTGACCCCATACTAAACTGAAGAACCAATTTCCAAAAAAGCATTTAGGATTCAGGCCCTCAAAATTCATGGTTTGATCAAAATCTATATCAAAAAAATCTGAAGAGTCAAAATTATGTTTCAGAGTCAAATTATTTTGTTTTCAATAGAATCATTTTAAAATTATTAGTGAACATTTTCTATTCATTTTACATACCAACCACACACTCCCCTGTCCTCCCTCCTCCAGCCCCCCAGCCTTCCTCCCCAAGTTTCATACTTTTTAATTAAGAAAAAATATAAATCATCAGGAAAGCTATTCCCTCCAAATGCTATATTAGAAAAAGAATAAAGTGACTGATCTTTAATGTCGATTTTATGCCTTTTCAGCTGTAACTGAGCTATTTGCTGAGAATGCTAGACATCCATACTTGTCTGTGGATTCTTGGCAATGCTGATTATGTTCTAAATAAAATGTCTATAAATAAAATATCTGCCTCATTTATTTGTTTTTGTCAGTTTCAAATAAACTGTAATGATTTCAGCTCTAAGCTGTTCCTTAGCATTATCAGCTTTGATGATAGCTGTGAGAAATGCTGGTTAAAGAGTGAACTGCCCATGTACAAATGGTTATCACCCTAAATGTTTTAGTTTTTAATTCCACTTCTTTTGTGGTCAAAATAATAAGTTTATAAAATAAAGTTGTGGTACCAGAATATCTAATGACATTTTTCTGATAATATTTGTCCTGGTCAGAATAAATAATATTCCCTCGATATTAGTCTTTGTGGTGATTTGAATAGGTATGGTCCCCATAAACCCATGTGTTTGAATGTTTGGTCATAGGGAGTGACACTATTTGGAGGTGTGGCCTTGTTGGAGTAGGTGTGGCCTTGTAGGAGTAGGTGTGGCCTTGTTGGAGGAAGTATGTCACTGTGGGGACAGGCTTTGAGGTCTCTTATGCTGAAGCTATTCCCAGTGTGGTTCATAGTTGCTTGTGCTGCCTGCAGATTAAGGTGTAGAAGTCTCAGCTCCTTCAGTACCATGTCTGCCTGTATACTGCCATGTAGACAATGGACTAAACTTCTGAACCTGCAAGCCAGCCCCAATTAAATGTTTCATTTATAAGAGTTGTCATGGTCATGGTGTCTCTTCACAGCAACAGAAACCCTAACTAAGACAGTCTTGATGGGGGTTCTAAATACATTGTTGAAAATATTATACTGAAAATCAGCAGTCATGAAAGTTTAATGGAGACTTTGTTCAATTCTGGTTTAGATATAACTGTACCTGATGTTCATGAACAAAGAGGTTCTGTTTTAGTAATATTTTACAGCATCTAGCGTGGTGGTTAGTATTGGCTGTCATCTTAACAGGATCTACAACCAAGCCTCTGAGTATGCCTGGAAAGGATTGCATAGCTCAGGTTAACAGAGACAGGAAGACCCACATGTGGACTGCACCAGTCCATGTGCTGGGCCAAGGCCCACATAAGAAGGAGAAACCTCAATGAACATTTACCTCTGTATTCTCCAACTGCCTGTGCATTCTAGCCAGCATGTCCTCGGCTTCTGGCCCCTTGCCATGCCCATCTGCTCGCCATCACGCTTTCTCCACTGTGGTGGAATGATCCCCACAAAATGCAAGCCAAGAAAACCTTTCCTTCCTCACATGGTGTTTCAGCAGGTATTTTGTGGCAGCCATGTGTGAAGTAGTCAACACACCCACAAGCTGAAATTGGGAAAAACCGCAAGGCAAAGGATTCAGAATGGCAGGTGATACCCAGATAGCCTGCATTTCGGAGAACAAGAGCAAGAGAGTCTGTGGTTACAAACTTTTGAGACCATCCAGCCAACTTGAATACTCGGTTATTTCATAAGAAGACGAGTTTCTATTTCCCCTTTAATTAGTATGGTATTACATTGGCAAGATACACCCATAAATATCGCAAAACAGAATAAATGACATTTGATGGAGAGAAAAAAACTGCCACTGTGTTTTGCAAGAACTTTTTTTTTTTTTATTTTGCAGCTCGTTTTGCAGTCTCTGACCCCAATCCCGAGACACAGCATTGCCTGGCAAATTCATGTTGCTCATTAAACAAGGTCTGGGCGACCCTAAAGGAAAATCAGCACCACAGTCTGTAATTGGCCCTGAAGGAGAGAAAAGAAAAAGAAATAGAAAACAAAACAAAAAACACCACATACATTCGTTCATCTATCTGAGTCTAGTGTTTGCTGGGAGCAGACACTGCCATTAAAGGGAAAAGAAGGATGAGATGAAAACGGGAAAGAAGATGGAGAAGGTCACAGTGAAAAAGCAGGCTTGGGTCTTGCTGCACGATTGGGATGATAAGCCTATTCATTCATGCAGCAACCGTCTCTGTGTATCAACCAATCGCCACGGGGAGGGAATGGGAGCGTAAACCATCTTACGAAGAAGGGTAAGTCAGTGGCTAGAAAAACAGAAAAAGGAGTCTGTGAGAGAACTTTGGGAAACTTTCCCAAGAACATATTATTTAAGATATAATAGCATCAGACACATCAGAGACAAAAACCAAAGCAGTTTCTGAGAAATGCTGCCTGTGTTAAGCAGAAGTGTGGCGAAGGCAAAGTAAAGGATGAGCAAGGTTTCCAGGATGGTAAAGAATGTAAGTAGAAGCTGGAGACAGGGTCAGGCAGCTCTGTGGAACCTGTGGAGCTGGGTGCTAATAACCCATCCAGGGCTCTGTGTTACACTGATCCATGCACTACACTCCAATGTGCCATAGGGCTGGAGCCCCTTCACTGGGAGATGGGGCTTGCTGATCAAGAGCTGGTTGCCTACGAAGGATGGCAGAAGAGCTACCAGAAACCATGGTGGCTACAAAAACTCAAGTTTCTGTTAGACGCCACGGTCTGGAGTTCTGCCTTTGGGCAGTTAGTGTGGTGAGCAGGGGAGAGTACCTGAGGGAGACCTGAGAATAGTGACACTATAGAGTGACTTTGGCTTTGTTTTCTCTTTGGCTTGATATTCTCAGGAAATTCATTTGCACCCAGGGAAATTCTGTAGCAACACACTTCAAATCATTATAACTAGTTCCTAATGGAATAATTCAAAGGTAGGGTGGGGCTGCCAAGAGGAAGACTTCTCTTGTGTTTGAGCTGTTTGTGCAGAACCCAGACAGATGGGCTTGGGTACCCAAGCAGGTATGGTGTGTGAACACTGAAGTGAACCATCATTAATACACATTCTATTCTTGGTGTTATTTATTATCTAGTAAACATTCTCTCTTATTTGGTCAGTAGGATTTGCAGCCCCAGCTGGTATCAAACAACAAACCAAACCAAAAATTACTTTTGGGTGTCAAAAGCCAAGACCTAAAAGACTTGAGGAGTTCAGACCATAAAATGTTTACACTAAATTAGAGGTGAGAAGATATAGGAAAGCCTAGTCTAACAGCAGCCCCGTTAAAGAGATTCTTTAGGTTGGAGGAGAGATGAGATAATAACAGATCTATTTATGAAAATTATCTGCACTCTAACCAACTTTTTGTCCCTATTACCTCTAACCTGGTTTGAATCGAAGTGAAGCCCAATATGAATGGGAGATTACAGAATAAATTGGAGGTCCTCAAATGGCTCCAGCATGTGCTCCTGAGTTGAACCTATGAATGTGGGAGAACCATGACCTTGTCAGTGTCCTAAGGAGCAGAAGAGAATACTGAGTAGCAGAATGAGCAGAAGACCATTTCTACAGACAAAAATGGAGCAGGAGAGGTGCCTGGGATGAACGCATCTGAGAACTGCCTGAATATGGTACAGAAAGGGTTTTGATTCCTTGATGGGGACCGTATGATGAAGTTGTGGCGTGTGTGAACCCCCACCTCCGTGGTGGCTTTTCATGCCCACTAACTTTTTGAGGGCAGTGGTGTTAACTAGAACTTGGTTTACCATCTGTATTGGTTATTATTTTTACTTCTGTGGCAAAATACCTGACAAATGTGACGTAAGGGTAGAAGGGCTGAGTCGGCTTACCGTCCTGGGGGACACAGTCTGCCATGGCGGAGAGGCACGGCAGCAGGAGTGCGATGGCGCTGATCACGCTGTATCCGCAGTCAGAAAGCAGAAGGCGATAAATGACGCTGCTCAGTTTTCTTTTTTTCCTTTTTATTCGTTTTGGGATGCCAGCTCATGGAATGCTGCCACCAACATTCAGGGCCTTCCCACTTCAGATAAACCTTTTTCAGAAGTACACTCATGGTCATGCCCAGAGGTATGTCTCCTAGGTGATTTTAAATCCTGTCAAGTTGAAAACCAAGATTAATCACCATGTCATCTAAAAACAAAATGATAGATTCCCTTAAGGACAGGAAAACTTACTGATCCGAGAGCAATATGTTTAAAGTATAAATTTTGAGAAGTGAAAACCCAGGGTCAAATCAACTTAAGGATTCTCTTGTTAAGTGTCTTCTGAGTGTCAGGATGCAGTGAGGATGTTGTTTGTTTTACACAAAATTTCCACCAAAGTCACAGCCCGATTCTCTGGGGCATCTCAAACTTACTGAGGAGAACATCAGACTAGAACAGCCTAAAGAAGCCCCCTTTGAAAGAGACTCCAGTCACTTTAACTCAGAAAACAGTGGCAATCTGTCCCTTGCCTCAGAGCCCGGCTGTCAGAACTTCTTCAACTTAAACACATCCCCAATCACACCTGGTTGGCCCCCGTGCATACTTCCAGGTTTTTATATTTGCTGTCTTGTGGTTAAGTCCTAGAGGAAGAAGCATGGGAAAAACCTGTAGAGACTCAAATGCTTGATGAGATGGCATTTCAGGAGTATGGGATGCTGGCCATTCCTGTGGGACAGAAAGGAGCACTGATTGATCTTGCTAGTTATTAACTCATTATTTACTTTCACGCACAGTGAAGGAAAGAGCTAAGAAATGAATCCGAGGCTTTGACATCAAGATTTTCTACTGTACCAAATGATTGCTTTTACTTCTGTTTTAAAATATGGGAGTAAGAGAGCTATTTTGGAAAGCCCAAAAGAATGGAATCCTCCCTCTGCTTCATGAATTTATTCACCAAATGAATGGAAAACACTAGAGTAGGTGTCTTGGTCTCCTTGGTGCCTCTGTCACAGGCCTGTATAGATACTTTATAAAGAACACAAATTTATTCTATGACAGTTCTGAAGTCCAGGAAGTCCAAGGTTAAGGAAGTATCATTTAACTTGGTGAGAGCCTTTGTGGTGGTTTGAAAGAAAATGGCCCCCAAAGGGAGTGGCACTATTAGGAGATGTGACTTTATTGGAACAGGTGTAGCCTTGTTGGAGGAAGTGTGTCACTGTAGGGGTGGGATTTGAGGTCTCCTTTGCTCAAGCTTCGCTCACCAGCTCCAGCCCCTTATCTGCCTTCAAGTCACCATGTCCCATCATGATGATAATGGACTGAACCTGTGAAACTGTAAGCAAGTCCCAGTTAAATGTTTTCCTTTATAAGAGTTACCATGGTCATGGTGTCCCTTCATAACAATAGAAACCCTAACTAAGACAGTTTCTTACTTCATTCTCTTGGGGTTGGAGCCAGAAGGTAAAACCAGTAGAAGGCTTTATGAAACCTTCATCTTCGACAAAGCAGTCCTTATGGCCAAAGCTCTTAAAAGTCCTAGTTCCTAGTCACATTGACAACACCTAAATTTTGAAGGGCACCCATTCAAACCAAGGCAGAAGTGAAAACTAACTCAATTTATGGCAGATCAATGAGCTTGCAAATAAGAATAAATGGACAGATGAGGACAATTTTCTGACCTCAGAGAATTTTCCAAAGAAAACCCAGGAACTTGAAATTGAACTACGTTCATTAAGTCCGAGGTTGTACCAAAATATCATTTTTACATGTTTTTTTATTTCTTTAAAATTTATTCATCATCCATACTGAAGTATGCATTTCAAACTTCAGTTCAGCTAACAGCACGTGGAGGGTCTTTTAGAAAAGTCTGGCAGGATCTGTGTCATCTCTTTCATGCTTTGCATTTATAATGAGAACCAGGATGTATGCCCTCCGGCACAAAAGCAGCATTGACTTCTGAATGAGATTATCCATTCTATTAGTATTGTGAAGTGGTCAGGATAAGCTTTACCACATTAATGAGAACGTCTCGGTGACACATGAAGAGCTTAGCAAGAAAGCATAGAAGTCCTGCAGGAGTGCCTCAGTGCGGGAAGTGGTCGAGCTGCTTCAGTTCCCACTATTTTAGGCCATCTGATGAAACTGGGAATACAAAGCAAGAAATTGTGAAAGGAATATGTTGAGGCTAAAGAGATGGCTCAGTGGTTGAAGTGCTTGCCGAGTGTGCATGAGATCAGGAACTCAGATCTCTAGTGCCCATGTCAAAATCAGGCACATCTCTGTAAGGACAACTATGAACGGGAGCAGCTGTATGTGATGTGATGTGTGTGTGTGTGTGTGTGTGTGTGTGTGTGTGTGTGTGTCCATCCCCACCCACCATCAAATCATGGGGAATCACAGGCCAGTCAGTCTAGCCAACTGGTGAGCTCCAAAATCAGTAAGAGAACCTGTCTCAAAAGGTAAAATAGAAAGAGATAGAGAAAGAGGAAGATACCTGATGGTGACCCCTGGGATGCAACAAAAAATGTTTGATAATGAAAGCAACCCCTTCTTGTTCATTATGATGAGGTTGGTCCCTCCTGGTACCATGTTCCCTGAAGAGTTGCATTCTAAAGGGGGAAGCAGGAGTCAGGAATTAAGGCTAAATACTGGTGGCTAAACTCACTGCAATTTATGTTGGTTGTATCTTACCCTGATGTATGGGGTTTTAAACTTTGCCCCAGCCCTTGTATTTTGTGTGTTTGTTTGTCATAAGCTTGGTTGATTTTATTACGCAATTTTGCAGAACATACAGCTTTTCAGAGGACGAGAGGTCATTGTCATCCACCAGTTTTGGCGGGAAGCAAATTCTGAGACTGAAGTTCCAATGTAGAATGCTTACTTATCAGAGGAGCTCTTTAACAACACCTGTGGAAGAAAAAAGAAGAGGAGAGGAGAAAAGCAAAGAGAAGAGAAGGGGAGGGGAGGAAAGAGAGCAGAGTAGAGAAAGTCATCATGATGTAGATTGAACATCCTCAGCTGACCTCACGGGGAGGCTCTGAGGCTAAAATGGCCACTAAAGTATTCAATTGTGCTTTAAAATGTCTAGGGTTTTGATCAATTATTAAATGTGGGTCACTGATTCCTATCACTTTGTGAGACCTTATGCAAAGCAGCCCTTTAAAACTGAAGCAGTTCTAGAAAGAGCTGACAGTTGAAGGTTGTCTACTGACAAGTAATGAAAGAATTCTTCTGTAAGGAAGTATCCAGAACCACCATCTTCAAGTCAACATCTTCAACTCTGCCTTACCTTCAATTTTATGTAAAACTTGAGCCATCCAAGCCCTACATTCATTAATCATTCTTTGATTTGTATGTGTGTCCTTTCAGACTCATCTCTAGACCTATGTGTTGATTTTCCATTTTCTTTCTGTTTGTGTTCATGGATATGATTATAACAATGGAATTTTACAATAGTTTTCATGCCAAAACTGTTTCATTTGCCAATACATCTTGGAGATGTATCTAGTTGATTCTATCATATCTAGCATATATAGCGCATCTATATATACAAAGTGTGAGTGGGCGTACATGTGCCACAATGTACCCATGGAGGTCAGAGGACAACCTTTTGCATTGTCCCTGGATTTCCATCATGCTTGAGACAGATTCTGTCTTAGTTAGCGTTTCTATTGCTGTGATAAAATATCATGACCAAAAGGAACTTGGAGGGGAACAGGTTTATTTCAGCTTACACTTTCACATCATAGTCCACCATTGAAGGAAGTCAGAGCAGGAACCTGGAGGCAGGAACTGAAGCAGAAGTCATAAAGGGACACTGCTTACCAGCTTGCTCCGCATGGTTTGCTCAGCTTGCTTTCTCATGTAGTCCAGGACCACGTGCCCTGGGAGTGTCACTATCCACAGTGGGCTAGGCTTTCCCACATCAATTTCTTATTAAGAAAATATTCCACAGACTTACCGACAGGCCATCTTATGGAGACATTTTCTCAATTGTCATTCTCTCATCTTAGATAACTCTAGCTTGTGTCAACTTGACACAAAATCAACCAGAATAGTCTCTTTTGTTGTTTTTCTGCAGGCTAACTGGTCCACAACCTTCTGGAAATTCTTCTATGGCTGCCTCCTATCTCCCAGTAGGAACACCTGGACTATATCACACATCTAATGTTTATGTGTATTCTGGGGCTTTAACTCAAGTCCTTTTGCTGGCTGACAAATACTCTTATTCATTGAACCTATGCTCTAGCCTTCTGCCACCATTTTGCACTTTCTAATATATACAACTTACATGATTCTTGGTGAAGGAATTATTCTTTATAAATCTAATATTTAACCTATCCTTCTTCCTATATCCTGATTTTACAAAGTCAGTAATGTGCACATGTAAATAGTCTACATGAGTAGATTAAGGTGATATATTTCATAGTTCTGTCTAAATCAACAATAGATTTAAACAGACACACCTCCTTCAACTCTATTTGGCCTATTAACAACTACTAACAAGTCTATTAAACTCTAACAACAACAACAAGCTAACAATTCCACCTAATATAACTGATGTAACTATCACGTTTACAGTTGAGAATGTATTGTTGTTCTCCAAAGTCATAAGAGTTCCAGCATTCTCACAATCTCAATACCAATGTTTGGTCTGAGATGTGGGGAAGACTCACTTGTAAGTTCCTTTAAAGGTAAAAAGATAGTTATATGCTTGGAAGAGATACCAGCACAAGGTGGATGTTTCCATTCCAAAAGGCAAGAGACCTGAGCATAGAACAAAGACATTCAACCAAAGCAAGCATAAAACTGGGCAGGAAAAACACCAAATCCTATAGCTCCTTATCTGATATTGGGAGGTGTGGTAGGAATTCAAAGGCAACAGGAAGTGGTCTCATACACTGAGTGAAGCTTAAGCATAGGAAATCTCAAAGCCTGCCCCTTCAGTGACATACTTCCTCCAACAAGGCCATGCCTACTCTAACAAAGCCACAACTCCTTATAGTGCCACTCTCTATGATCTTATGGGGACCGACTACAGAAACTACCACAGCAGCTCTTTGAAAATAGTGTATTCTGGGGGTAATCGCTTATCAAGAGAAGGCCTTTCAAGTGAATTTACACTTTTACACCCTTGTGATTAGTGGTGACTCCATATGTCCTCAAAGCATCTTTCCTATTATTCTAATGCGAAGTGACTGGCTTCCTTTGAATGATACTAATCTCTTTATCAAGCCCTTCTTGTACGGAACCTTCAACTTGCTCCTTCTCTGGCCAATCTGCAGGCTTTTCTAACCCTTGCACTCTGCTCTTTGCTCCCAATTCTCAATGTAAATCTGATTAATAACAGGTAGCAAAACTCATGCCACAGACTGAATTTTGAGACACCTTTAAATTCCACCTATCAGTTAGGCCATAACTTTTTAATTCAGCCTCACACAAGTTTATGGAAAAGGTACAAAAGACAGCTAAGTTCTTTGCCAGACTGTGGCATGATTGGCCTCTAGTATAATTGCCAGTAGAGTCCGTGCTCTCTTCTAAAATCTAACGAGTAGTTTTTACTTTCCACGTTTGTGTTACCCTTTGTTTTCTATACTTCTAGAATAATTTCCTATTAAAGTCTTCTGGCAGCATCCTAGGTCTTTTACAGCCTACATCTCCAAACATTTTCAAAATCCTCCTGCCTGGCACCTCAAAGACTTAGGAACCACATGGTCAGTGTCACAGCAAGGCTTCCCCTTTCCAGTGCTGATTTTGCTGTGTTAGTTTTTGGTCCCCATGGCAAAGTACCTAAGGAAAGCAGTTTAAAAGGACAGAAGTTCATTTCCTACCATGGTTTCAGTGACTCATCCATGCTTGGCTGGCTGCTATGCTAATGGGTCTGCCGTGAGACAGAGAGTCACAGCAATGACAGCATGCTGCAGATGGGGACACTCACCTCGTGGTGGCTGTGAAAGAGAGAGGGATCATAAAAGAAACAAGATTTCACTGCCTTGAGACAAATGAGACACTAGATTGAATTGGGAGAAAGCCTAAACTATATATTAATAGAAATTGTTGATTGTTAGAATCTATTAATAAAAAGAAATATTTTTGTATTGCTGGATATGGAATGGTAGGATTTGGTATTTTCCCTGCTGGATTTTTGGTTTCCTAGTTTGATCACTCATAATCCAGCTTTCCATTTTGGCATGGGACTGTTTAGTCTGTACCATTGTATGTCAGAAGTATGTAATCCCTCACAGATAAAGGACTTCGGGCTTTTAAAGTGTTAGAATTGTTACAGACTACGAGGACTTTTAAAGTTGGACTGTATTTTATATTATGAGGTTTAGGGGACAAAGAGTATAATGTTATGGCTTAAGAGTGATATGTTTGTGTGACAAGTTGACTAGGGACAGGATCATGATACTTTTAGTTGTCAATTTGACACAATCTAGAATTATCTAGGAAGTGTCAATGAAGGATTGTTAAGATTAGGTTGGCTTGGAAGCATGTCTGTTGAGGGGACATTGATTATATTAACTGAGGTGGGAAGACCCACCCACTGTGGGTGGTACCACTCCCTAGGCAGGCGCTTCTGAACTATATAAGAGCAAAGAAAGCAAGCTGAGTATAAGCATGCATTCATCCCTTTGTGTAATGAGTGAATGCATGTGTTATGACTGAGACTATAGGAGGCAGGACACAAAGCATATTTGAGGTCTGATTTGGGGAATTTAATGAACTAATACTTTTTATGAGTATCTAATTTCCAATTTCTCCATTTATAAAGTAAGAATCATAATAAAGTCTTCGTCACATAGCTTCAAGAACCAGATAGTGAATTTTAAAAATGACTTTTGAAAAAGGAATCTGATTGTCCAAAAAATGATCACCAAACTTTGACTTGACAGATTACATCATCGGCCCACAGTCAGTCATGGTGTATTATTAGACCAGGCATGGCCACATCTGCTGGACAATTGTCTAGGACAGTTCTCTCAGAAGCAGCAGATAGACAGGGCAATGGATTAAAGAGTGTGAGAGTCACCTCTAATATGCTGGATAACTTTGTAGACTGAGAAGACATTTTATAAATTTAAAATAAAATCATCAAATCCTTCCCTTAACTTCCATTAACATGTATAGATGATAATGAGCACATACATAGAAAATAGATTCGGGGTTCAACACAACAAAAAGGATCCCTGGTCTTTTAGACATTCTGGCCAGAGAAGGGTATAGCTCCCTGAAGGAGCCACAAACCAATAAGATGTTATTTTGCATCTTACAGAAGTAAGAGGCAAACAGTTTGATTTAATTCAACTTTTATTTTTAAAATGAAACTGAATTTTAATATAGAGCAAGTGGAAGGGCTTTCCTCTGGGTTTAATGTCTTGTCAGAAAAGTGTCAATGCCCCTTGCTTTGAAGCACATTCTGGAGGGACCCCCACAAGGCTCTAGAGAGTTCTTAGGTGACAGGATTTGTGTCTCGGCTCTTCCAGTTTCATTACAGTGTTTTTCTGAGTTCTTTGGAAGTGTCTGAGAAGGGCGACATAAATGTCAGAGCAACTGCTGTCCAGCATGACAGGGAAGGGACAGCAGTGGCTCACAACTGATGGGGATCGGGGATTTTGATAGGCATTCTCTACCTGGTCATACTGAGAGAAAAAACTGTCTGCAACATGCCGAGCATGATTAAACTCATTGTATAATCTCTCTTTCTTATGTAACGTGGCAAATACATCATGGAAAGATTGTTCAGTGACAAGAAGCTTTCAAAACACACAAAAAAAAATGAGGAAAATAACACTACTTGTATTTTGCTCCTTGGGAAATTTCTGATACAAGCAACAGCTGTTTGTTATTATGCTGTTTGAAGGGCTCATTCCTCCCCTCCCAAATCTACAGATGAAGGGAAAAGAAGCTATTATAAATAAACTGTGATTGAATTACTAAAGCCCAGAGACCCAGCGGAATGATTTATTGTGAGTATATGTAATTTTGGTGGAATTGAATGAATTCTGAATTTCAGCCTAGCCTTTGTTTGCACTTTTCTTCAGCATAGGTCCTTTTTCTGTACAGAGCACAAAATATTGATCATCGTACAAAATTTAATTTTCTTCCATTTGAATACCCCCGAAAGTAAGTCAGAGTGGGCCCTTTGTTGCTGGCATACACGCAGGTGCTATTGAACAAAATGCACATGCAGACAGCTGAGGTTCTTGTGTTCTTCTGTCTTATGGAAGCGTCCTTTCTACTCGAGTAGGCGTTTACTTACCCTCACTAGAGTAGGACATTACCCAAATTGAAAGGAAGTAGATTAAATGGCAGCATCAGAACTAGATGAATTCTCTGCTGATGAGAACACAATGACAAGTGATTAGCGTGCTTTTTTCATCTTAATTTGCCCAATTATCTTTATTTGTTTAGTTATCCTGGGTAGAAAATGAAGCCAATAAAAATTTCAGCGCAGAAATGCACGTCGTTTTAGTGGAGCTAATATGGGCAAGCGGCAGCCAATAAAGTAATCAAGACACGATGTCAGCACCTCTGAGGTCAGTTTGGATGCACTGCTTTGTTAATATTTAGTGCACTTGCTGCTGGACCCACTCGAGCACCCCAGACAGGCATTAATCCAAAGCCTTGACAGGAATTTTGACTTTCTTCCCTACTCTCATTCTGATCTCAGCCCAGGGCTCTACATTTTTGAGAAATGAAATACCAAGTTGCCCACTAGCCACATCGCAAAAGACATAGCTCTGTTAAAGCCTGCTAAAAAGGGACAAGAGGTTCTGTGACATTACGGAGTGGTTCAGAGTGATGGGTCTGTAAGGAATCCAGAGTTCTCTCAGGGCACAGGCTGTACCTTGCTCCTCTTCTAAAACTCAGGGTCTAGGACTATGCCTGCCACAATATAGGTAAACAATTAAATTTTGGTAATTTCCCTAAACACATGTATAGGAATGGATGAGTTTTCTCATTCCACACTGCATATTCACTTAGTATGCCTTTCTGATACCTGTCCTCCATCAAGAAAGATTTATACAAGTGCTTCAGCATAAAACAGGAGGCTGGAAAGCCAAGCAAGGCTACCAAAACACGTGGAGAAATTTATTTCAGAAGGAAAGGCTCTGCTTATTCAGTAGAACGTTTATAAGTAGACAAGACAGTCTTAAATCCCAATCTCTGCAGTAATGGGTAAGAGCTATTACACATGTTCTTAAATAAAATGCTAACCTCTCTCATGCTCAGGTTTCTTATATGTACATTCCAAAGTAAGGCTGACCTTCAAAGAAGAAGACCTAAAAATCAAACAGTTATTGAAAATGTTAGTTCACCATTGTCATGTACCAGATGCGAGTTTTTCTGCGACACTTCGCTCTAAGTAATTCTACGTGGCTTTATTTGTGCAAATCAAATTAGTTCTGTTTCATGCTCTCTCCTGTCAAGCTTGAGAGACATTCAATTATGAGTGTGAGTTAGGAGACCATTCCAGCTGCTTGGGTTGTCTTTCATGTTGCCCAAAAAATGAAGTTCAAGAGAAAGAGGCAGTGAGGTCATAGCTTGAAAGATGAAAGGAGGGCCCATGTAGCAATATAAACAAAATCAAATGCTATTATTGATGCTAGAAAGTAAGAAGGACAGACAAAATGGGTCCTGAGCTGGCTAGGACAGTAGAATTATTAACACAGAGCGGGCTTCTAGAAGTATTTGCTAGAAAAATACCTTATGAAACCATTTTGAAAATCTCAGCATTCCTCCTTTTGCATAATGCTTACTTCTTCATTTATAGCCTTGTCTGGCCCCCTTAATAGCCCTGTAAGTAGATTTAAACAGGTATTTTTCTGGATAAATTAGACCCTTAATCTCCCTGTTAAAACAAGAGAAGCTGCAGTTGTGGACTTTAACTTTCCCCCTCATGCCCATAAAAAAAGAAAAAAAGTGCCAGAGAGTCTTTTCTGGTACAACTTACCAATACTGCAAGTATTTATATTGTCTAAGGGCACTGACGGGTCAATTATAATAATAATATCAAGCCTAATAAGATAAGCAGAGAGAACTGCACACTTCCCTGGGTGTTATCAGGGGGAATGACAAGAATCTTCAGTCTTGCAAGTCTTTGAGACTTCCAAGGACAAATTTATATTAGCAGAGAGACAGGAAGGAGCTGGCAGCGGTTATGAATATTCACACGGGTCTCCTCGTTGCGCAGGAAACAAGATTGATATTCCTGTGAACCTTCTCAATTTAAAACCTTAGCAAATCAGACTATCTGAATTTGTTTCATGATGCAGAAAGCTTTATCTTCTAAGTTAAGGAGAGGGGGGACATCGCTCTATCTCTCTTAGACTCCTTTTGTTAATTGTGAAGACTTTCATTTTTTTTTTAAGCCCAGGTTCAGGAAATCCTGTAACTAAGCATGAAAAGGTGAAAAAAAAAAAAAATCAGGCCCGAGACTTCATTTGTATTTGCAGACATGGAATAAAGCGTGAATGGGATTTTACTTATTAATGGTGAAAGGAGGCATATGTGGCATTAATCCTGAACACATTCTGATTATGTCAACGAAGAATGTGTCATTATCACAGAATGGCAAATTGTGCGAAGAAGAGCTGTCCACAGGTACAGGTGGATTACTTCTTTCCTAAGGTGATGGACTGCTCAAAAACTGGGTGAAGGACAGAAACATCAGGGAAGGTGCACATGGCTGCCAGCTGGCAAGCTTTGCCTCTCCCAAACCCCACAGGAGGCCTCAGCCCCTGCCTCCCAGCTGAAACCTGTGTCACCGCCCCCTTTTGGTTTGTAAGTGTTTGCGTGTGTGCTTGCACAGGCACGTGTTGACATGTGTGGAGGCCAGAGGTCATCCTCTGCTGTTGTTCCTCCTATGTTGCCAGACAGGTTTTTGTTTGTTTGTTTTTGTTGTTTGGGTTTGTTTTGTTTGCTTTGATTTGATTTTTTTTCTTTTCTTTTTTTTTTTATTCATCTATTTATTTTGCACCCTGGCTGCAACTTCTCTCCCTCATCCCTCCCCACCACCCACTAGTCCCCTCCTCTTCCATCTCCATTCAGGAAAGGGCAGGTCTCCCGTGGGTATCAATAAAACATGGCATATCAAGTTGCAGTAAGACTAGGCACCTCCCCATGCATTGAGGATAGATAAGGCAACCCAGTATGAGAAGTAGGGTCCCAAAAGCCAGTAAAAGAGTCAGAGATAGTCCCTGTTCCCACTGTTAGGAGTCTCACAAAAGGACCAAGCTACACAACTGTAACATATATGCAGTGTCTAGGTCAGTCTCATGCAGGCTCCCTGATTATCGGTTCAGTCTCTGTGGGCTTTGCTATGTTTTTGAGCTACACTTTCTTCATCTGCCGGAGCTTCCTGATTAGGTTGGGCCAGCAGTTCCAGGGACCCATTTGTTTCTATCTCCCCATCATTGGGATTACAAGCACTTACTATCATCCTCAGCTCTTTCACATGGTTCTAGGGAGTGAGCTCAGGTAGGTCTTCATGCCTGCTAGGCAATCAGTTCACAGACTGAGCTACCTCCCCCGCCCCTGGTACTCTCCATCCTGCAAGGGAGATGAGTCCCATTATCAACATTTCTGCTGGAATCTTGTCTTCCATAGCCTGCTGGACTTCTGTGAATTAGGGCAGATCAATAGCAACTGGGTAATTAAATATCCAGCAAGTGAAATTGTCCTCAGGAATATTTCTGCCATTAAGGCTTCACCTCCTAAAGGTCCCATTCTTCCCCTCTCCCCAAACACTGCCACCAACTGAAACCTAGGGTTCAAATATCTGATCCTATGGGGGACATTTATCATTCAATTCACCATAGAGATTAAAACAAGAATAAAAAGTAGAGGAGAACACGCCTCACTAAATCCTATCTCGAAATTTTCATCTTCTCTGCTTCTTATGTCCTAAATATATGTTGTATGTCTTATTAATCAAATGATGATAAAACTTCAGAGAGAGAGAGAGAGACTTGAACTATGTACCGAAACTAATCCCTCTGCCTTTATTCTACCAGAAATAAGCTATTTAATGCCAAAAGGAAATAAGCAATCATTTCTCTCCTTGAGATTTGAGTTGGGTTCTTTTCTTCCCTTTTAGCTTTAAGGTAATATCAATTATTGTATAGCAAGTTCCTTTGAACTGAAACATTCCCTCCAGTGGGGAGGGAGTAGACTCATGAGACTCAGGAAGTAAACTGATTTTTATCAGCCTGGGAAAGCTGAGACTTGCTAGATTCAGGAAAGCCCCACCCCCACCCCCAGACTTACAGAAGCAGTAAAGAACAACCAGGGAAGGGGGCTCTAATCAGCCAGTGGCTGAGAGGAAATTGGGCCTATCAAGCTGCCTGCAAGTCATGCATAGGGCTTAGTGTTACAGCTTCTGTGAGCTTTCACCTAGGTTCTGCTGGAATTCACAGAGATGAAGCTGGAACCTAACAAGAACTCACTGGTTCTGCAAGTTGGGCTTTCGTACAGTTGTCACTTTGGTTTGTCATTGGCTCACTGTTTGGGATGAATAGATGTGTGTGTTGTACCTTGCCAGGAAAAGCCTCTCCGGCAACATCAATGAAAAACTCAAGTGTTTAAAAAGTCATCTGTTTCCTTCTGTTGATTTTCTCTTTGCTTTTCTCTGCACATTTCAGCAGAAATGAGAGGGTTTATAAGGATACTCCTTTTGGAACATAAACTCTTCAAGCTTCCACAGGTGAAGTATTCCCCTAATTATTGCCTGATGACTACTGACTCATAGCTTATTATCATGTCCAAGAACTAGACTAAAATATATGTATACTACAGAATTATAGTAACATGATGTGAGTGCTTTGGCATCTTGTCAAGATGAAATAACACATAAGACTTGCCATCCTCTCTTGGATAAAGAGATAAACTCCAGACAAAATAGGCAAATCAATGGAATTTAAGACATTGAACATTAAGCAGTGAGGGACAAGGACCCAAGAATAGGGTAACAAAGGAGCTGAATCTTCTGCTTCTCTACGTTATCATCTGGGGTATGTTTTCAGATACACTCATAAGGTGGAGGAAGCTTAGGCATCATGTGAAATAAGGAAACAGGTCAAAGGGGAAGAATGTTGTAGGTGAGAGTGTTTGAGTAATAGTGTAAGTTCTAAAGATATGTAAAAGGCACTCCTCAAATACTCACTCAATACTGACCAATAAATGCAAATGAAAAAAATGGTCTTTCTACAAATTCTTTTTCAGGGAGCTTCCAGAAGACTCCAAAACAGCACAGGCTATTGCCATCATTTTGATTCCCCATGGTAACCACATAAAAGACCTCTACAATAAAAACTTTAAGACACCAAAGAAAGAAATGGAAAAAGACACTAGAAGATGGAAAGACTGCCCTTGACCATGAATTAACAGAATTAATATTGTGGAAATGGTTATATTACCAAAAGCTGTCTTATAGACCAAACACAATCTCCATCAAAATTCCAATGGAATTCTTCATACAACAACAATAAAAACAAAAAACCAACCCTGATATACATGTGGAAGTGCAAAACCCAAATAGGCAAAGACAGCCTTAGCAGAAAGAGCAATACTACAGATATCACAATACCTGATCTCAGAGCATATTACAGAACCATAGTAATAAAACAGTATGGTCCTGGCACAAAGGTAGACATATAGATAATAGGACAGAATAGAGGACTCAGAAATAAAACCTTACAGCTATAGCCACATCATTTTGGACAAAGGTTAAAGGTATAACATGGAAGAAAGAAAGTCTCTTTAACTGGGAAAACAATTTACACACATAGGTCTCTATCTCTCATACTATATGACAATAAATTCAAAGTGGATCAAAGAACTTAATTTTAGACCTGAAACTTCAAAATAAACAAAACACCTGCAGATACAGGCATAGGCAAGAGCACTCTGGAAATGGATTCAATAGCCCAGGGAATAAGAATTAAGTGATACAAGGAGATGATGTTAAAAGTTTCTGTATGGGTAGGGTCAGGATCTATCCCTGGTGCATGAGCTGGCTTTTTGGAGCCTGTTACCTATGGTGGGATGCCTTGTTCAGCCTTGATGCAGAAGGGAGGGGCTTGGTCCTGCCTCAACTGATGTACCAGGCTTTGTTTACTCCCCATGGGAACCCTTACCCTTTTGGAGGAGTGGATGGGGGATGGATGAGAGGGTGAGCAGGAGGAAGGATGGGGGGGGGGTACTGTGGTTGGTATGTAAAATGAAAAAATTTAAATAAATAAAAAATAAAAAATTTCTGCGTGGTAAGGGAAATAATCTTCTACGTGAAGAGGGTAAGAAATGGTCTTTGCCAACTACATATCAGAGAAGCAATTAATATACAGGATATATGAAGAACTGCAAACAAGTTAAATAAGAAAATGGAAATCATCTAGTTAACAAATGGAGTAGTGAACTGAATAGACAGTCCTCAAAAGAAATACAAACGGCCAATAAATATTCACCTTACCTGTGAGGAAAATGCAAATGCAAACTGCTTTGAGAATCCATTTCACTCCGATTGCAATGGAGTGCAATCATCAAGAAAACAAATGACATCAAATACTTAGAGACGATATTCACTCTGGTAGGCCTGTAAACTTGTGTAGCCATTAAGGAAATCAGTATAGCTGTTATAAAAAATTAAAATTGGAACTAGCATATGAGACAGCTATTTCTCTCTAGAGGATATTCCCAAAGGATGCTACATCATCATACCATAGAGATACTTGTGCATCTATGCTTAATGCTGGATCATTCACAGTAGACAGGAAATGGAACCAGCCTACTTGTGCATCCACAGATGAATGGACAGCAAAAATGTGGTACATATACAAATGGAGTTTTATGTCAGAAAGGAAAATGAAATCATGACCTTTGCAAGCACCATTATATTCTTGCAAGATAAGCCAGACTCAGAAAAATGCTGCATGCTTACTCTATTATGCAGAATCTAGATTTATAATTATATATGCATGTCTCTCTCTCTCTCTCTCTCTCTCTCTCTCTCTCTCTCTCTCT
>CABHPH010145207.1:5209-19696 GCA_902168325.1 Peromyscus nudipes | reverse complement strand
CGCGCGCGCGCTCATCTCATTAAATGCTGAAAAAGCCTTTGACAAAATCCAACACCCCTTCATGATAAAGGTCTTGGAGAGATCAGGGATACAAGGGACATACCTAATCATAATAAAAGCAATATACAACAAGCCGACAGCCAACATCAAATTATATGGAGAGAAACTCAAAGCGACTCCACTAAAATCAGGAACAAGACAAGGCTGTCCTCACTCTCTCCATATCTATTCAATATAGTACTCGAAGTTCTAGCTAGAGCAATAAGACAACAAAAGGAGATCAAGGGGATACAAATTGGAAAGGAAGAGATCAAACTTTCACTATTTGCAGATGATATGATAGTACACGTAAGTGACCCCAAAAATTCTATCAGGTAACTCCTACAGCTGATAAACACCTTCAGTAATGTGGCAGGATACAAAATCAACTCACGACTGGAGAGATGACTCAGCAGTTAAGAGCACTGGCTGCTCTTCCAGAGGTCCTGAGTTCAACTCCCAGAAACCACATGATGGCTTACAATCATTCGTAATGAGATCTGGTGCCTGCTTTTGGCCTGCAGGCAGAACACTGTATAGATAATAAATAAATCTTTTTAAAAAAAATTAATTCAAAAAATCAGTAGCCCTCCTATATACAAATAATAAATGGGCTGAGAAAGAAATCAGAGAAACAACAACCTTTAATATAGCCATAAATAATATAAAATATCTTGGGACAACTCTAACCAAACAAGTGAAAGCCCTGTATGACAAGTCTTTGAAGAAAGGAATTGAAGAAGATATCAGAAGATGGAAAGATCTCCCATACTCATGGATAGGTAGGATGACCATAGAAAAGATGGCAATCTTACCAAAAGCAATCTACAGATTCAATGCAATCCCCCCATCAAAATCCCAACACAATTCTTCACAGACCTGGGAAGAACAATACTCAACTTCATATGGAAAAACAGAAAACCCAGGATAGTTAAAACAATCCTGTACAATAAAGCAGCTTCCAGAGGCACCACAATCCCTGACTTCAAGCTCTACTATAGAGCTATAGTAATAGAAACAGCTTGGTATTGGCATAAAAACCGATATACAGACCAACAGAATCGAATTGAAGACCCTGACATAAATCCACACACCTATGAACACCTGATTTTTGACAAAGAAGCCAAAATTACACAATGGAAAAAAGAAATCATCTTCAACAAATGATGCTGGCATAATTGGATGTCAACATGTAGAAGATTGCAAATAGATCCATATCTATCGCCACACATAAAACTCAAGTCTAAGTGGATCAAAGACATCAACATAAATTCAGATACATTGAATCTGATAAAGTGGGAAGTAGCCTTGAATGTATTGGCACAGGAGACTACTTCCTGAATATAATACCAGTAGCACAGACACTGAGATCGACAATTAATAAATGGGACCTCCTGAAACTGAAAAGCTTCTGTAAGGCAAAGGACACGGTCAGTAAGACAAAACAGCAGTCTACAGAATGGGAAAAGATCTTCACCAACCCTATATTTGACAGAGGGCTGATCTCCAAAATATATAAAGAACTCAAGAAACTAGACATCAAAATAATGAACAATCCAATTTAAAAAAAAATGGGCTACAGAGCTAAACAGAGAATTCTCAATGGAAGAATCTCAAATAGCCAAAAGACATCTAAGGAATTGTTCAACATCCTTAGGCATCAGGGAAATGCAAATCAAAACAACTCTGAGATACCATCTTACACCTGTCAGAATGGCTAAGATCAAAAACACCAATAACAGCTTATGTTGGAAAGGATGCAGAGCAAGGAGAACACTCCTCCACTGTTGGTGAGAATGCAAACTTGTACAGCCACTTTGGTAATCAGTATGGTGGTTTCTCAGAAAATTGGGAATCAATCTTCCTCAAGATCTAACTATACCACTCTTGCGCATATACCCAAGGAATGCTCAATAATCATACCACAAGGACACATGCTCAACTATGTTCATAGCAGCATTATTCATAATAGTCAGAACCTGGAAACAACCTAGATGCCCCTCAATCAAAGAATAGATAAAGAAAATGTGGTACATTTACACAATGGAGTATTACAATAACATGAAATTTGCAGGCAAATGGATAGAACTAGAAGAAATCATCCTGAGTGAGGTAACCCAGACCCAGAAAGACAAACATGGTATGTACTCACTCATAAGTTGGTAATAGATATAAAGCAAAGGATAACCAGGCTACATTCCATAGACCTAGAGAAACTAGGTAACAAGGAGGACCCTAAGAAGGATGCATGCATCGCCCTGGGAAGGGGAAATAGATGAGCTCTCCTGGGTAAACTGGGGGTGTAGAGTGTAGGGAGGAGGGGATGGGAATATGAAGGATCGGATGGTTGAGTTGGGGGAGGGACGGAGAGGGAGAGCAACGAAAGAGGTATCTTGATAGAGGGGTCCATTACAGGGTTAGGGAGAAACCTGGTGCCAGGGAAACTCCCAGGAATCCAAAAGGATGACCCCAGCTAAGACTCCTAGCAATAGTGGAGAGGGTGCCTGAACTGGCCTTCTCCTGTAATCAGATTGATGACTACTCCAATTGTCATAGAGCCTTCATTCAGTAACTGATGGGAGCAGATGCGGAGATCCACAGCCAAGCACTGGGCAGAGCTCTGGAAGTCCAGTCATATAGAGGGAAGAGAGATAGGAGCAAGGTGGGTCAAGATCATGATGGGGAAACCCACAGAGGCAACTGACCCAAGCTTGTGGGAGCTCACGGACTCTAGATCAACAGCTAGGGAGCCTGCACGGGACTGACCTAGGCCCTCTGCATGTGGGTGACAGTTGTGTAGTTTGTTCTGTTTGTGGGGCCCCTAGCAGTGGGACCAGGGTTCCTGGTGAATGAGCTGGCTTTCTGGAACCTATTCCCTATGGTAGGATGCCTCACACAGCCTTGATGCAGGGGGTCGGAGCTTGGTCCTGCCTCTACTTGATATGCCACACTTTGTTGATTTCCAAGGGAAGTCTTACCCTTTTTGAGGAGTGGGTTGGGGGGATAGAAAGGAGGAAGGGGGAACAGGAGGAGAGGAGGGAGGGGAAACTGTGATTGGTATGTAAAATAAATAAAAAAATTTAATAATAAAAAAATAAAACTGGCTGTGAAATTCATTACTGAAATGATTTGGTGGAGTGCAGGACAACACAGGAAGCCCCCAGGAGTGCAAGGCCCACCACTTGGTTCAGGGGATCATTACTGGGGTCTATTTGACCTCACAGCCATCAAGGATGAGCCACTTCTCAGCTATCATGTCTTCAAATTCAAGTGCATTAAACTTAGTGAAGCATGGATCTTCCTTGAGGTAATGGGTCATCTGGTGGCCGAGGAACTTGAACTTGGCTCTACACAGGGCCTCAATGACATGTTTCTTAATCTGCAGTTTGGTGTGGATGGACAGGATGACCTAGTTAGTGTGAACCCTGGTCATGGCCCTACGGCTTCCCAAAGGCACCACACATACCTGCTGGAGCCTAGATTGGGCATGGCACTGAGATCAGAGACATGAATAGCCTCCACAAAATTGTTTCCAAGGTCCCTTGGGCAACCATGTCAGTAACATGGTACACGCACTCCCAAGGAAGCTGTTCTTTGTAACCATTGCTACCATTCTTTTCTTGAAAGGTACACCCAAAGGGGCCCAAGCTCAGCCTTAGAATTCTCTTAAAATGATGACCCAACCACTAGCCACTCTTGGTATGCCCTCTCAAAGCCATCTTCCTGGGCAGAATTGAGGGGAATGTGACTCATATGTTACCATCAGGGGACCTTCTGAGGAGTCAAAAGTAGCTGTGAGGTGCCCAGTGGGAACTATTCTCCCTCCCCAATGACTTCCTGGGTAAGCAGGCACCAATTATCCCTGGGAGACAGACACCATGGACACCCAGCTTGGAAATGCTCATCTGAATGGCAACACCCTATCCCAGAGCTTCTCTCTGCATCCTACACTTGAGGTTACAGGACAAAGTGACTTTACCTACCTACTCCAACCAACTGAAGCCTCTGCCAGCTTGCTGTCCCCAGCTGCCAGCACCGAAGGATCAGGCAAAGAGGAACGTGGTTCTTCTCTGTCTTTGCGGGCCATGTTAGCAGACAAGCCTCGACCTAAAACGCCTCTGCCTGCAAGATCCAAACCTTGTACAGTTAGGTTTCTGAAGACAAACCATGTGGACATAAGACCCAAGCCATACAGGCCTCCACAGCACAAAAACAAAGCGACTACATATGCCTCCCCACCTTTCCAGTTGACTCCCACATACCTAAAGAAGGCGCTTCTCGTTTTGAAGGGGTCCGGAGGGCCGTATCAAGGCCCATGCCACGGAACATGGACACCAAACCCACAGACTCCTAGGGAAAGGTAATTATCAAGGTTATCCTAAGAAATGGATTGGAAACAATGGCTTTCTAAACAAAAATCACCTTCTTCAAATCCTATCAATGCTATAAAAATCAGAGATACCGGCTGGGGAGACGGCTCAGTGAAAAAAGGCCTACTGCCAACCTGAGAACCTCAGTCTGATCCTTGGGCCCCACGTGGTAGAAGGAGAGAAGTTGGCCATGCTGTGTCATGTATACATGTGCACACTCAACACACACACACAAAATAAATACAAGTATAAAAAAAACTTTATAAACAATGGATAAAATTCTTCATAAAACTTTTCAATACTTATTACCATCTCTTAATAGACTTTAAAATAAATGTAGCTGGGTTAAAAACTATGAATTTAAGGGGCTGGAGATATGGCTGTGCAGTTAGGAGCACTGGCTGCTCTTCCAGAAGATCAGGGTCCAATTCCCAGCACCGAGGAGGCAGCAGGAGACCCAACGCCCTCTTCGCCTCCTCTAGCACCAGGCATGCATGTGGTGCACAGACAGACGTGCAGAGAAAACACCCATACACAGAAAATAAGAAATACATTCTCAAAAAAGTCTATGAATTTGGCTAGGCTTGTTGGCACATAGCACTCAGGAGGCAGAGGTAGATGGATTTGTGAGTTTCAGGCCAGCCTGGGCTACACAGTGAGTTCAAAGGACAGCCAAGGCTATACAGAGAAAGCCTGTCTCAATAACAACAGTAAAAACAAACAAAAACAACAAAATGATGGACAGTATAACAAAATGCTACAAAATAGTTGTCTGTTTTTCCACGTTTTTAATTTTTATTTACTTATTTTGAGGTATGGTCACACTATGCAGCCCTTGCTGACCTGGAACTATGTAAACTGGGCTGGCCTTAAACTCATAGAAATCCACCTGCCTCTGCCTCCCAAGTGCTAGGATTAAAGGCATGTGTCACTACCCCAGTTACTTTTTTATTTGTTTTATTTTTAATTTACACATACGACTGGTTTTGCCTACATGTATGTATGTGCACTATGTGCGTGCTTGGTGCCCATGGAGGTCAGCAGAGGGCATCAGATCCCCACTACTGACACTGCAGACTGTCATGAACCAGCGTGGGAACAGAAGAGCCGCAAATGCTCAACTGCTGAGCCAGCTCTTCAGCCCTGGTTTGTTTGGTTGGTTGGGTGGTTTTATTATTAAATTTAAATTTATTTAATTTTTAAATTTTAAAATATTTTCTATCTTTGTTTATGCATTAGTGTGACTATGCATATGTGTCCACAGTGGGTATATATGCAAGTTGGAAGACAACCTCAAGAACGGGCCCTTGTCTTCCACCTTGAGACCAGTCTCTTGTTTGTTTGCTGGTGCCTACAGCAGGCTAGCTCATCTGGGAGCTTCTGTGGATTCTCCCATCTCCACTTCCCAGATCCCTGTAGGAGTCACGGGATTACAGACATGGTTCCATGTAACTGTGCCACTGTGCCCCGCTTTCCCATGGGTGATGGAGATTCCTACTCCTTATGGTAACACAGCAAGCACCCTACCCACTGAGTCTTCTCCCCAGCCCTCTCCCAAGTCTATTTCCTAGATAGCCAAGGTAAAGGGGAACAAGAACATTGGTTTATCAGCTTTAAGAAAAAAAAAGAAAGATCATTGAAGGATATCAGAAGTTTAGGGTTTTGTGTTTTGCTTTTTTTTTTAAATAGGCTAGTCTCAAACCTGCTATACAATCAAAGATAAATGCTGAATTTCTGACTCTCCTTTCTCCACCTCCACAGTGCTAGGATTACAGATTTGTGCATCCACACCTGGTTCACGAGGTGTTGGGGCTCAAATCCTAGTGCCATGCATGCTAGGCCAGCACTCCCCCAACTGTGCTTCATCCTCAGTCCCATTTCGTGTTTTTTCTTCTCTTAAACACTATCCACTGAAACCTGCAGCTGCACTGCTGTGGGAGTCCTCAGAGTTCGCTCTTACGCCAGTTAGAGCTGCTAGGCGAATAAAGGCCACATACAAAGCAAAGCATTTCATCTGACTAAACATGCAATATTGCTGTTGGCCTTCTTATAAAACCTTGTACCTAATCCTTCCAACTCTTCTTAGAATAATCATAACTCCATTAACTATATGCATTCCTTATCCTTGACATATTAATTATAGATGAACACTGTTCTTAAAAATCACCATACGACTGGGAGATTAAACTTGCTCACACTACAGCAGCAACACTGAGGATCCTCTTCATCATCAAGGAATTTCTGGCAAAGGATTTTTGAAAGGAAGAAACTGAACAATTATTGCCTCAGAGGAAGAGTTGTTGCCAACACTACAAAGCTAATCCGAGGAGAACTGAACACTCAGAAGCAGCAGTCGGTTGTGTTTAAACTCCTCAACTACATATGCAAGGGTGAAGAAAATATGAAGAAATGAGAGGACAGAGGACTGAAGCTAGGAACGGCCTAAGGCACCCAAGTCCGTCTAGTGCTTATTTCCAGGCACTTTCTCTAGGACTTGAATTGCACGACCTCAAGATGCAACTACTTGTCAAAAACAAACAAAACAAAAATAACAGCCCTTGATTTTATAGAAAGCATCCTAGTTTCCTAAGCCCTCTGAAGTGGTCTTACCTTTTGTACTGGCTGAAGTTGTGGGCTGGATTCCTCTGGCTTTCTAAACACAAGGCCTCTGCCTGTAGGTCCTGCCCTACCCCAGGCTGAGTCCAAAGGTCTAGGAGCTTGTGGCCAACAGCCTGGCATCCGAACACACTGAGATGGATGGACAGGGGTGGGTCCCCTGAACAATGGCCGGACAGGATCCATCAAGAGACTGTAGAAATGACTGTTGATTCTCTTCTGATTAATTACCTGCCAGCATTTTCAAAGGATTAAAGATACACCATCTATTGTAAATAGAAGCTTTTCTGATGAGAGTTGAGAGATGTATTAATCCATAGGTGTAATAAGTCATTAGGAGTCAGTTCAATTCTATGTCCATTAAGCAGAATGACAGTAACAAGAATCTACCCTACAGCCTAGGATCTGTCTAGTCACATGTTCTTGGCCCGACAAATGGTGCCAGGGATGGCTTTCATCTTGTGCAGTGGAACTTACATGCAATTAGAAAGTAGTTACTGCTCAAGCCATATCAGCTCCCAGCATGGAGGGTAAGTGGGCATGAAGTCCCATCCCTAGCCAAAGAGCTACTGGCAATTGATAGCTGGGGGTGGGGTGGGGAGTGGTCATTTTTCTTCAGCATTATAGCCTGTAGTAAACTGATCATACTCCAGGAAGAGACCACACATCCGGGAGTAGATGGGTCGCACAAACTGGATTTGATAGGTGTTTAAAAAAAAGAAAACAGCCAGGCGGTGGTGGCGCACGCCTTTAATCCCAGCACTCGGGAGGCAGAGGCAGGCAGATCTCTGTGAGTTCGAGGCCAGCCTGGTCTACAGAGCGAGATCCAGGACAGGCACCAAAACTACACAGAGAAACTCTGTCTCGGGAAAAAAAAAAAAAAAAAGAAAAAGAAAGAAAGAAAACAGAACACAGGTTGGACAGGTAGGGAAGTGGGGCAGTTCTGGGAAGAATTTGGGGGAAGGAACGAGTACAATAGTAACACATAGGTATAATATCCTCAAAAACCTAAAAAAATTTAAATTCTCACTGCTTGCCTTTTCTTTCCTCCAAAAGAAGTCAGATTAGTGACAGCACCAGTCTCCTGTAACAGATTCACTTCAAAGGTTTCTTTTTTAAATTAAAAAAAAATTTTCACCAGGAGGTAGTGATGCATGCCTTTAATCCCAGCACTCAAGAGGCAGAGCCAGGCAGATCTCTGTGAGTTCGAGGCCAGCCTGGTCTAGAGAGCGAGATTCAGGACAGGCACCAAAACTACACAGAGAAACCCTGTCTCAAAAAACCATAAATAAATAAATAAATAAATAAACACTTTTCCCCCCCCCTAGCTGGTGGTGATGAACACCTTTAATCCCAGTACTTGGGAGGCAGAGGCAGGCAGATCTCTGTGAGTTCTGGGGTTAGCCTGGTCTACAGTGAGTTCCAGGACATTGAGGCCTACAGAGAGAAACCCTGTCTCAAAAAACAAAAACAAAAAATTTTCTTTAGAGGCAGGGTCTTGCTGTGTAGCTCTGCCTGCCCTTGAATGCTTGACAATCCTCCTGCCTCAAGCTCCCAAGTGCTGGGAAAACAGGCATGTGCCATCACACCTCTTATTTTTAAGAAAGGGTCTTGCTGTGTAGCTCAGGCAGGCCTTGAACTTACAATCTTCCTGTGTGCTGGGATTACAGGAATAAGTTCCCATGTCTCATTAAGGCTCCTATTTGAGCTAAGAACATTCTAAGCACCTCCCACTAACTAAAGCCTTCCTTGAGTTGGTCTATCTAAACAGCCTCTCTGGAAACTGTCCATCAATTAACCACCTACTGTAGAAAAGAACATTAATTATATACAGGGATGATTTTGGTTGTGGTTAACACCTCTATACCATAAAATTATTGTCAACAAATATGTATGATTTTTGCTTTGTTTTTCTCCTATGTCAGCTCCCCCCACCACCCAATCTATAATTGCATTCTACTCTACTCTGTTGGGTTTAGTTGCTTTTCTGAATCTTTATCCAGTTTTTTCAAACACCAGCAGGACTGAGGTCTCCAGGGAACAAAACCTTCCTGCTCTGAGCCCATACTACCTGCTGACTCTCACAGGCTCCATTTCATTCCTTCCCTCCCCAACTAAAGAGGGACGAGCCCCTGAGCCTATCTCAAACCTATCAGGCCTCTTCAAAATCATTTTATAATTTACAGATTTCAAGACTCACTCTGTAAGGGCTTCTTTCATTGTCCTGACCTGTTTCTGATCCTTGAAGAATTATTTTTTTTCCTTTCTTCCTTTTTTCCCTCCTGTGCTGGGGATCAAACCCAAGGCCTTATGCACGTTAAGCATTCATTAGACCACTGAGCTACACTCCAACCTCAGCAACCTTTTCTGAGCTTTTGAAAACCTGCCTGCACTATTAGCTACAGAGAAACCCAGCCACATGTAGAAAGAAGATAAGACACTCAACTCCTCAGTGCTGGTCCAGTTGGAAGCAGCTTTTAAGAGCTTCCAAAGTCCTCTGGGCTAACGTACTGTCTCTGGTACTATAAAAGCTACTAAGGCCTTCCATCCTCAACGACTACAACAGTTCTGCCCTTTGTTTGCTAAAACCGCTCCTTTGTAACTTGCACTTTTTGCCCCACTACCCTAGCCTTACCTATGAATCTAAAAGCCAGTTGTCTAACTGGTACATACGAAGCGATGCTCTAATACAGACCTCTGGGATCCTTTTTACCTTCCTATGAACACACACACAGATCCGTACTCCTCTTCCAGAAGGTCCTTCCTTCAAGTGGGTTTCCTCACTGGGTTGGCTCTCACACACTGGCCAGTGAAGGGTCCCGGACCAGGCCTATCGTCTCTGCTTCTCCACGTGTGTGCCCTTCGGGCTGGGGCACTAGGCCTCAAACCCAACCCGAGGCCAAGAAGTCCTTCAAAGTGAATCCCACCCCGGGGTCCACAGGAGCAAAATACCTTTCGACCAACTGGACTGTGGCCAGCCGCGCCTTGCCTAGGTAATTCTTTCCAGGTCTTGTGCCACTGAACCCCGAGCGAGTGCCCTGCCTCCTCGAGCCTCCTTTCTTGACTCCTATTCCAGGCACTGCGTTCCTCCCACACACTCGGCCTGGAATAACGAATTCTAGCCCGCCCTGCCCCCCGCCCACACCACCTCGTGCTTATGGGGGAGGGGCGTGGGGTAGGAGCTCACCCAAGGGGCGGGCCCTGGCTGAGAGCGCCCTGCGCACCACCAGGGAGCTTGAGCCAAAGCCCACCAAGCCTGCCCCAGGGCGCCTTGACCCTCCTGGCTGTCCACATCCGACCCTGTCCTCTCACCCGGCCTCGAGTCGTCGGGGCCCTGAAGCACGATGCCTTGGAAGAACACCACCTTCCCCACCCGACCCGCCCGCCACTTACAATGAGCCACGTGCCCCAAGTCCTGATTTCCGGGTCTCCCTAGCCCAGAAGCTCAGCCCATTGGCCAGACAACATGCCGCTCATAAGGCTTCACCACCTCATTGGCTTGCCCTTTCAGGCGGCCTTAGCTGTGTGGAGGTTGATCTCAAACGGGTGCTCGAAGTTATGGGGGTGGTTTTAAAGTGTGTTGGGGGCGTGGGTGGTCCTGAATCCCTTTCAGTGGGCTGCTCCTGTAAACAGATTTAGTTAATATGTTCATGTTGACAGTGACCGGCTCTGTCCTCCCAGCTTAAAGGCTGTAAGTGGTAGGTGGTAAATAACAAAGCTTGATACAGGGCTGTAGCTCAGTGGTGCACAAGTAGTCCTTGTGCAGGACGGAGGGGCTCACCAGAGCCACCACGGTGGGGGTAAAAACAAACTGTTCTCCAATCCTAATGAAGTCGCAGCTCCCTATCCTGTTTGGAACACTGACCAAAGCTTTCATGAAAGATCCACTCAATGCACAGTTGCTTAGGGAAAGGATTCAGAGTCTTCCAGATGAAGTGTGACAACAGCAGTTCTTTGAGCACACCGGATTGTACCCCAAAGAAGCAGCTTTCATTACAAAGGATGTAGATTGGGTTCCTTAGCTTTTCGGTGTTGAACCAAGAGTAGATGGCTTCGGTACAGTGCTTGCAAGTAATCCGTACACCGTTGAGGACTGTTTCACCAAAAGGAAAACCCACACACTCTTAGTGTTGATCGGAGATAAAGAGGGGAAACATTTGGAACCATCAGCATTTGTTAAGGTTCTTTCCAGAGTTAATCACTATCTCTTGCGGTTTATATTCCCTGTTGGGGTACTAAAGTTGCTAACTAATGTGTCATGTTCAGGTAGCAATTTTTAAAAGGCACACACAAATACAGCACTTGTCGAGTGTATGCAAGGCCCTGGCTACAATCCCCAGCACCTCCCCAAAATAACTCTTACAAAGCATGCACTATCTTTCCAGGTGCATGCCCACAGAGGGGGAAGGGGTGCTTGAGGTAAGAATATATTTAATTTACTGCAGTCATTCTACAATGAAAAACATATAAAACATCACATTGTATCCCTATAAATATATGCAGTGACTGACTTGTCAAAACAGCACACACATATTGTCTGAAATAAAGTATTTTGAATTAAATGACAACTGATATATATTTTTTTAACTCAAAAAAGTCATAACTCCATCAGGCTCTAGAACCTAGGGATGAAAATGGGTCCAAAAGTATATATGGTACAGCTTTTCCTAAACATTCATGGCTTCAAATAATGTGGCCCATAAGAACCATGGATTCTGCCGGGCGGTGGTGGCGCACGCCTTTAATCCCAGCACTCGGGAGGCAGAGGCAGGTGGATCTCTGACAGTTCGAGGCCAGCCTGGTCTCCAAAGCAAGTTCCAGGAAAGGTGCAAAGCTACACAGAGAAACCCTGTCTCAAAAAAAAAAAAAAAAAAAAAAAAAGAACCATGGATTCTGACTTTACTGTTGTTCTTCAGAAAATAAAATCATGAAGCCACAGCAAGACTGAGCACAGGGAATGACATTACCCCTCTGGCCCAGAAAGAACAGAGAGATTCCATTTAAAGTAGACATATGACTTCAATACCTTAGGCAGAAGTAAATACAAATCTTCCCAGGAGAAACACACCCATAACCTGGTCCCCAAAGCTCCCACATAAAAGGTGTTAGCAAATATGAGTCCATACAAAAGAATAAAAATACAAAGCATTAAGAGACAACAACAAGACCCAAAAGAGCAAGAGATTTGAATGGACCAGCAAGCGGGTGTGTGGTGCCACATAACTGCAGTCCTTACACATGGGGGATGAGGAGGGGATCTCCAGTTCAAGGCCAGTATGGGTTATACAGCAAGACCCTGTCTCTAAAATAAAATTAAGAAAACTGCTGTTGGTTGTTTTTTCTCTTTTTGGGGTCCCACCACCCAGCTCCCAAATAAATCACACACAGAGGCTTCTTCTTTCTTATGAATGTCCAGCCTTAGTTTGGCTTGTTTCTTGCACTTTTCTTAACTTAAATTATTCTGTCTACCTTTTGCCTCTGGGCTTTTTCCTTTTCTTTCTTCTGTATATTTTACTTTCACTCTTACTCCATGGCTGGCTGTGTGGCTGCATGGCTGTGTTGCTGGGTGGCTGGCCCCTAGCAATCTTCCTCTCCTTGTTCTCTCGTTCTTTTTCTCCCAGATTTCTCCTTCTATTTATTCTGCCTGCCAGCCCCACCTGTCCTTTCTCCTGCCTCCTATTGGCCAGTCAGCTCTTTATTAGACCATCAGGTGTTTTAGACAGGCAAAATAACACAGCTTCACAGAGTTACAAAAACGCAACATCAAAAAAATGCAACACATCTTTGCATCATTAAACAAATGTTCCACAGCATAAACAAATGTAACACAGCTTAAAATAATATTCTACAACAGAAAACCTATTTGGGGCCAGCAAGCTGACTCATCTAGTAAAGGCAACTACTGCAGCCAAGACTTGATGACCCAAGTTCAACCACCAGAACCCAAAAGGTGGAATCTGAGCTGGAGAGACAGCTCATGGCTCATTCACAGGACATGACAGACACCCTCTTCTGGCACTTCTAGTCTTCCTGGAAGCTGCACACACGTGGTATGCAGACATACATGCAAGCAAAGCACCCATACACATAAAACGGGGGGGGGGGGTCTGTCAATGATGCAAGGTGAGGACAGACTCCTGAAAGTTGTTCTCTGACCTTTACATGCCTACCATAACAGGTGCCCATCCACATGCATGCATGCATAAATAAATGCAACACATTTTAAAAACCTTTTCACCAAGAGGAGGAGGAGGAAGAGAGGAAGAGGAGGAGGAGGAGGAAGAGGAGGAAGGAGGAAGAGAAGAGGAGGAGGAAGATGAAGAAGACAGAAGAAGAGGAAGAAGAAAAGAAGAGGAAGGAAGAGGAGGAGAAATGGTAAGCCAGAATGCCCTGCCCTAATTCGACCCAGCTTACCCACTCTATTAAAGGCCTGAACAGAACGTAAAGGCTAAATTTCCCCCAACTAAAAATGTTCTCCTGTTTAACAGCCTTCAAACTGGGGTATCAGCTTTCTCCTGCCTTCAGATGCAAACAGAAACACGTGGTCTTCAAGGGTCTCAAGCCTGCCAGCTGCTGGACTACAGTTATCCCATTGGTTCTTGTCACTCGGTCTTTCCAGCTCCCCTCTTCATCCTGATTAGAACCCAGAAAATCATTAAAAAAGAGCTAGCCCTGCCAGTGACCCAAATGTCTTGCTACTGTAGCTTAGATATGATTTGTCCCCATAAAAACTCATCTTCCAATTTGATTTCTGGATTGGTGAGATGGCTCAGTGGGTAAAGCCACTTACACCTAAGCCTAACAGATTCCAAGGACCCACGTGGAAGAAGGAGAGAAGTGACTCTCACAAGCTGTCTTCCAGCCTCCACATGTGTGCTGCGGCATGAGTGCACCCAAACACTAGATGTAATATAAAAAATTAAACAAAGAAATCTGATTTCTAATATGGCTAGTTGAATAGCCCATCAATACACTCTTAGTTTCTCAAGTGGTGTAGTTTTTTTTCAACTTCATAAAGCAAGCCTGGTGTCTCTTGGTTTCTCTTACACATATGCCTCCATTCACAGGTCGACTTTACCCCCATTATCTGCCTCAGTGGACCTCCATAGAACCCCAGAACTGTAAGCCAAAATAAACCACTCCCCTTCAGTCCAGACACTGTTCTACAGAAACACAAACCACTAAGATACTAGCTATGTGGATCCCCAAAAGGGAAGTTGATATTATCTTAGTCTACTTAGCTCAATAGCTACCTACAGCTGGGCAATGTGCAAGGGAAATAAATTTACTTCTCGCACTTCTGGAGGCTGAATGTCCAAAATTGAAGGGCAGTGTCTGGTGAGAGTCTGCTTGCTCCATCTTAACACAGTGAAAGATATCACATCCAACACACGAGATAAGACAGGGAGAGCCAGGAAGGAACACACACACACACACACACACACACACACACACACACACA
>CABHPH010145206.1:9224-36883 GCA_902168325.1 Peromyscus nudipes | reverse complement strand
GAGAGAGAGATTTAGTTTATGAACTTATCTGTTGGGCACTGTTCTGGGCTCTAAGGGCATAAACATATGTGATAGGGAACAAGAGACATGTTTACCATTGGAAGGGAGAGATAGTAATGAATACATGAACAAGAACATTCTCTGCTTTCATTGGTAATAGAGAGGAAGTCAGGAGAAAATGGAATATTGAAGGATTTTGGGGAGCACTGTTCTCATTTAAGAGTTAGGAAAGGCTTAAAGGGGAAGAGAGATGATTAGAGACTAGAATAACAGCAAAGAACCACTGGACTTTCTGGGCATCATTCTCCACCTTTCTCTCTATTCTTCCTTCTCCTCTGCTAACCCCCACATTCCTATGAACAGGACTCCGACCTGGCTGGAATAAAGCATCCACTTTCACCCCAGAGTGGTATAGTGAAGCTGCATGGTAACTTTTAGAGAAATGCATACAACTGAAAAGACCATTAAGGGAAGCTTTGGGGCCAGGCAGACAGCCAAATTGTTTGAGAGAAGATAGAATGCGCCCTCTTATCTTCACATAGGTAGATACTGGTGTCAAAGAAAATAAAAAATAAATAAAAAGAGAAGAAAGTATGTGTGTCAGTCCTTCTTTGGCCTGAGGAATGAAAGTCAGTTCCCAATAAGACATGGGAAACTCAGTGTTATAGTTTAAAATACAAATGATGTTGGGGGGGCTCAGCAGTTAAGAGCACTGGTCGCTCTTTTATAGGACCCAGGTTCATTTCTCAGTACCTACCTGATGGCTTACTGCTCTCTGTAATTCCGATTCCAGGTGATCCTCTTCTGGCCTCCATGGGCACCAGGGATGCACTTGTGGACAGATATAAATACAGACAGAACACCCATACACATAAAAATATAATAAAACTTCTAAAAATACAGCATGATGAATTTAGTATTCAAATCTCCTCATGAAATACCATGAATTCAATAGAATTCAATAGTCCAGTTTCAATGGAGTGTCTTCCTTACTTATTCTCATTGTCTTCTTTATGATTCTCCTTCATGTATAGTGACATAACTTAACTGTTGCTAATTATTAATATATTAATTAATACACTTTCTCTTATTCTTTAGACACTAAGCATCTATATGTGCTTTCCATATATTTGCTTCCAGCTGAAGAGCAGTGAGATGCTATTAAGCAACTTAACCATTGTGTCCCTACCTCTGTGTGTTTCATTTTACATAAATAGTTGCAGATAACAGCTACAGATATCATTCTAAAATAACCTGTATTTATATCCTTTACATTTCCTTATATCTTCCTTATATCTCACATTTATGAAGCACATCTGCTATGGCTATTCTTAGTTGTCAATTTGACTATATCTGGAATGAACTGTAATCCAGAAATGGAGAGCACAGTATGATCCGGACCTTGAGGCAAGAAGACAACACTCCTTTAATCCGGATCTTGAGGCTGAATGACACACACCTTTAATCCAGAACTTGAGGCTGGAAGACACACCTTTAATCTGGACCATACCTTCTGCTGGAAGGCTATATATAAGGACTATGGAAGAAAGAAGGGTTCATTCTTTGCCTGCTTGCCCTCACACATCCGTTCTTTCACTGGCATTGAAGCCTATTTCTTCAGGATTCTAACACAGAGAAGACCAGCTGAGGCACCTAGCTTCATTGGACTGAAGAGCTACTAGATTCTTGGAGTTTCCATTCACAGCTAACCATTGTTGGACTGCAGCCTGTAAGTCATTCCCATAAATATATATATATGTGTGTGTGTGTGTGTGTGTGTGTGTGTGTGTGTGTGTGTGTAGAGATACAGAGAGATATTCATTCCATAAGTTCTCTGACTCTACAGAACTCTAATACAACATCGTATCACTTTACTCTTTAACTTTGATAGAATCTTTGACTTTATGGGAAGAACTGATAAGAATTTTACAAACCTTATAGGATGAGAAAGAGTGTGTACAGAAGTTTTAGTACTTTCTCTATGATAACATGGAAAAGTTCAGAACCAATAGTATTTCAACTAATTAACAAACAGGGTTCCTGGATTTGGTTTTCTTCTTAGTATCTACCCATTTCATAAGTATTGAGCATGTGATACCATGTTATGAGGCAGGGGCACTTAATATACTGCAGTATATTAAGTTGTTAAGAATGAGCTAGAGTAATCTGGGGGCATCCTTTGATATTAAAAAGTGTTGGTATTAACAAGTGCTAAGTACTTTGTATACATTTTCACATTTGCACCTTACTGTAACTTCACAGATGATTGCTTTTGTCCCCAGAGTAGAAAGGAACAGTTCCACACAATTCTGTGGAATTTTGGGCCCTCCTTGGTCTAACTGACACATCTTTGATAAGTCATATATGAGGGTGAGAGCCCACAGGGTAAAAACACACTTCTGGTCTTCAGTGGGATTAGAGGATAGTCCCTGTGTACATCATGATGGCATCAGGTATACTCCTATACTAGTCCTGTATTGTCAAGTGTAAGAGACATTCGGCCTCAAGAAAGATGTTAATAGTAAGTCCAGTTATAAAATAAACTATTGAGCTTGGTGGGTGCCTTCTTTCTTCAGAAATAAGTAAGTCACTGAGTCTTCTACTGTCAAAAGAAAATTACTACATTTTCAATTTAAGAAAGTGTTTGAAAACTTTCTCTTGCTTTTAAGACAGTTAAAACACCATTTCTCAGTTTTCTTGTCATTTTCACATTTTCTCTAAAACCACAAGTCACTAATAAGACAAAGGGTCAGAGATCTAGTTTATTTATTATTATAAAAGTCTTAACAAGGGTTTGTTATTTTCAGTCATATTATCATGCCTGAATAACACTTCCAGGGATTCGGACTTAATTGATCTGGGGCGTAGCCTCAGCAATAGAAGCTTTTAACATCTTCCAGAAAATTCCTTTTCAGCTTTATAAACTGAAAAATGACTGTGTCATAATGGTGTCTCTAAAGGAAATAATAACAGACACCGTAGAGAAATACTTGCCTCGATTTCTTTGTTCAGAAAGTATTTTTCAATTGTTTTTTGAGAAGAATTTTCCTCTGCATGGAAAAAACATATAAAAGCTAACTATATATACAAGCTTCATTGTTATAAGGTGATATATGGATATTCAACTCTTTGGGTTAAGATGAAAAGGGGCAGCAGTCGATGGAGACAGGAAGATTATCTTATCCCCCTGACAATTCTACTCACCTTGCCCACCCTCAGCAGCAGCTAGCGTTAACCTTAAGACAAGCAGTTCATTTCCTGGCACATGGAGGCAAACAGATAGGTTGGAAGATGAGGCTCAGCTGCCACTCTCCAGTCCTGAGCTGAGGTTTGATGATTTAAGTACATTTGGGGCAACTTATGGCACTCTGGTGAGAAATAAGCTCTGCCTTAAAACCTACACACAGAACCAAGGTCTTCTAAGGGCAATGTGAAAGTCAGTAAGTGGTTCCCAGTTCCTTCCTTCAGATGCTGGGAAGGTATGTCCCAACAGACAATTTATGTATGTTGACTCAAACATTATTCAATATGTTTAGATGACCTAGAGTAAAGGGTATTCTTCAATACTAAAACTGATCCTTGCTCTCAGGGAATTTTCTGTCCAATGACCAAAAATAACAGATAAAGGGCCACATATTTGACAAATGTTGAGAAATTAGACTGATAAAACATCCGTGTAAGTCCTACTTCAGTCAATAGTCAAGAATGGTCAGTCTGTGACAGAAACACATGCTAAGGTGGGAAGGGTGGAAAGGTCCAGATCTATCAAGTGCACAGGTCCTATTGGGAAAAAATGAACTGTAATTTGATCCAGGACCCTCGTCTATAGACTAATGCTTCCAGTGTCATAGTGAGTTTTTTATCTTCAGTTAAAACTTTTTGGATTCACACTCATAAACACACCCAGAGATATAGTTCCATTTCCATGTTGAAAATGAAGATTAACTATCGCATGACTACTGTAGGCAATGTTAGGAGAAACAGAGTTTGCTCCTAGGTCTACCTTGGTAGAGCATAATGGATGGATTTGAAATCTTTTATATCAATCTGAAAGACTGTGTAGAAGAGGAAGATATAGGCAAGTGAATCCATTCAATCTTATACTTAATTTGAGCAGATTGTTATCCAATCTCATTACTGAGCCCTTGAGTCCCATGGACAGAGATCTAGATAGGTGTGTTGGTGGGTTCTAATTTCCTGAATTACTAGAAAATGGAAAAACAGTCTGCCTTGATTATACAAGATTATTTTGAGGAATTTTTGGAAACCTTTCTGATAATAGTATGTGAAATGGAAATGCAAACTGTCAGTTAGAGCATCATCCTGGTCCTCCAAGTTACTGACAGAAAAGGTAAGAAGTTATCAAGGGTAATGGACATTTATTATTCGACTCAGTTTTCAATACCTTGACTATTTACTTCTTAATGAGAATTGATGTCTCAGACCTAGTCTGGTGATTAGATTCATAACCTTGCAAAAGCCAATGACAGTCACACAGTGAGTACCACCATTTTGGTATGTAAGCATTTCATAATCCTTACCACATTGCTCTTGATGAAAGTCAAGCACATAGGAAATATCCTCTTTTAAGAATTAAGGAAGCCAGAGCTCAATGAGATTAGGAAATTTGAGCTGACTTAACAACTTAGAGGGGTTTCTGGCAACTAGGTTCTTAATATCTCAGATTTCATGTTTTAATCTCCACATTTAGACATATACATAGTCCTGCAAACTCTCCAAGTTATCTGAGATATAATTAAACTGCATATGCAAAGGTATTTGAAGATAAATAATAAAACTGTAAAACTTCAGGGAAGTTGTAGCTCTATGTATTTTCTTCTATAAAAGCCATGTACTGGATGTTTGGAAATTTGACTGTTTATTGTTCTGACAAAGCCCAAAGAGGTACTTTCTCTAATGTGTTTCCTCTTCTCATTGCTGTCTGGGGTGATCTAATGGAGTACCACATTTTTATCTACATTCAACTCTGTAATTTCAGAGCTGTCATTGAGATGAATACTTGGATATGCTGTAATTTGAGACAACGTTCTGTGACAGCAGCCCAAAATTTAAACTTTAAAATGTTTTCATAGATACAAAATCCAAGTTAAGACCATAAGCCTATATAAGTATGAGTAGAAATCATTATTTTTGACTCTGGTGAAAAAATATTTATTTATTCATTTGTTCATTAAAGATTTATTTTATTTACTTTTTAATTGGAAATAAATTCTTCTCTCATATAATATATCCTGACCACAGTTTCCCCTCCCACTCTTCCTAACTCTCCACCTCCCTCTCCCTCAGATCCACTTTCCTCTGTTTCCTCTTCAGAAAAGAACAAGCTTCAAAAAGACAATAACTAAACAGAACAAAACAAGATACAATAAGACAAGGCAAAGCCCTCATACCACGGCTATACAAGGCAATCCAAGAGGAGGAAAAGAGTCCCCAAAATAGGCAAAAGTATCAGAGATACAACTGCTCCCAGTATTAGAAGACCCATAGAAACATCCAACTAGTAGCCATAACATATATACAGAGGACCTGGTACAGACCTATGCAGGCCCCATGCCTGCTGCCTATATCTCTGTGAGCCTATATGAGCCCTGCTTAGTTGATTCAGTGGGCCATGTTTTCCTAGTATCCTCCATACTCTGACTACTAGAATCTTTCCTCTCCCTCTTTCCTGAGTTCCTCTAACTCTGAGGGGAGGTACCTGATAGAGACTTCCAATTTGGATTCTCTCTATAAGCTGGTGCCTGCATGAAGCCTTTATCCCTAAGTTCTCATCTGTTTGATATGAGAAGATACTCTAAATGATATGGAAAGAGCAATTTGAACACCAAACCCCCACAAAAACTTCAACCTACAATCTGTCCTGCCTGCAAGATATACTTGGAAATTATGACACAGAACTTGTGGGAATGGCCAACCAATGTTTGTTCTAACTTGAAGCCCATGCCACAAGAAGCCCATGCCCTACACTGTATGGATGGCTGTGGATCCAGATTCTCCATGTTTGGCTGTGGGTCTCTGCACCTGCTTCCATCTGCTGTGAGTGGAAGCCTCTCTGATGACAACTAGACAAGGCACTGACCTATGAGTACAGCAGAATATCACTAGGAATCATTGCACAGAGTTTTTTTTTCTACCCTAGATCTCTGGGTTATCCAGTCTCCAGTTTCTGGTCATCCATGCAGTATAGGGCATGGGCTTCTCATAGTATGGGCCTCAAGTTAGAACAAACATTGCTTGTCCACTCCCACAAGTTCTGTGCCTCCATTTCCTAGTACATCTTGCAGGCAGGACAGATTGTAGGTTGAGGGTTATGTGGTTGGTATCCAATTTTCTCTTTCCATATCCTTTAGAGTATCTTCTGATACCAAAGAGATGAGAACTTAGGAGTAAAGGCTCCATGCAAGTACCATCTTGACCTCACTACATTCAATGAATGTTGTCCTTGGCAATGGGGTCCCACTGTCAGTTTTCAGAGAGAGAGATCTTCTGTCTAGCATCAGAGTAGATTGTTTAGAGATGTCCATAAGATCCCCTCAGCCAACAACTTAAACTCATTTGAACAACTTAAACCCAGTTCCACCATGTAAGCCTTGCCTGACCATAAGAGATGGGCAGTTCAGACTCCATATAATCCTCCAATACTCTAATACTAGGAGTCTTCACTAGGATTACCCACATAGGTTTCAGGAAGTTTCCACTCCTCTAGGATTCCACACCACTCCCCAAATATCCCTAATTCCAGTTGTCTCTCCCTGCACTCTCCCTCCACCCTTCCCTCACCATATGATCCCTCATGGTCCTGTCCTCACCCTCCCCCAAGCCCACATACACAATCTATTCTATTTCCCCTTCCCAGGGAGATGCATGCATTCCCCCTAGAACCCTCCTCTTTACCTAACCTCTGGATCTGTGGATTGTAGCCTGATTATCATTTATTTAACACCTAATATCCACTTATAAGTGAATATATACAATATTTGTCTTCCTGGGTCTAGGTTACCTCACTCAGGACGATTTTTTTTCTAGTTCCAACTATTTGCCTGCAAATTTCATGATGTTATTTTTTAACAGCTGAGTAATACTCCAGTGTGTAAATGTACCGTGTTTTCTTTATCCATTCTTTGTTGAGGGATATCTAGGTTTATTTCCAGTTTCTGACTATCATGAATAAAGCTGCTGTGATTACAATTAAACAAGTGTCTTTATAGTAGTATAGAGCATCTTTTGTAGGATAAGAGCATATGCCCAAATGTGGTAAGCTGGGTCTTGATGTATATTGATTCCCATTTTCTGAGGAACCAACATATTGATTTCTATAGTGGCTACACAAATTTTCACTCCCACCAGCAATGGAGGAGTGCTGCCCTTGTTCCACATCCTTGTCAGTATGAGCTGTCACTTATGTTTTTTATCTTAGCCATGGTGTATGATGGAATCTCAAAGTAGTTTTGATTTGCATTTCCCTGATGACTAAAGATGTTGAACATTTCTTTAAGTGTTTTTCACCCATTTGAGATTCTTCTAATGAGAATTCTCTGTTTAGATCTGTACTCCATTTTTAACCTGGATTATTTGGGTCTTTGGTATCTAATTTCTTGAGTTCTTTATATATTTTGAATATTAGTCCTCTGAATTTCCTCAGTGTCTGTTGTTATGTCTCTCTTTTGGTTTTTTATTTTATTTATTTGTATATTCTCTCTGTCTTTTAGTTAGTTTGGATAAAGCTTTGTCTATCTTATTGATTTTCTCAAAGAGCCAATTCTTTCTTTCATTGATTCTTTGTTTTGTTCTCCTTGTTTCTATTTTATTGATTTCAGTCCTTAGTTTGATAATTTCTTGCCATCTACTCCTCTTGGGTATGCTTACTATTTTTTGTTCTAGAATTTTCAGGTATATTGTTAAGTTGCTAGTATGAGATCGCTCCAATAGGTGCTTAGTGCTACGAACTTCCATTTTAGCACCACTTTCATTGTGTCCCATAAGTTTGGGTGTATTGTATATTCATTTTCATTGAATACTAGGTAGTCTTTATTTCTTTATTTTTGTCTTGACCCATTTCTTTCTTTCTTTTTTTTTTTTTTTTTTGGTTTTTCGAGACAGGGCTTCTCTGTGTATAGCTTTGGAGCCTGTCCTGGAACTCACTTGGTAACCCAGGCTGGCCTCAAACTCACAGAGATCTGCCTGCCTCTGCCTCCTGAGTACTGGGATTAAAGGCGTGCACCAACACCACCCAGCCTGACCCATTTTTTATTCAATAGAGAGTTGTTCTGTGTCCATGAGTTTGAAGACTTTCCACTGTTTCTGTTGTTGTTGAAATCCAGACTTAATCCATAGTGGTCAGATAGGATGCAGGAAGTTATTTCAATTTTCTTGTATCTATTGAGACTTGCTTTGTGTCCAAGTATGTGGTCAGTTTTGGATAAATTTACATGATGTGCTGAAAAGAAGATATATTATTTGTGTCTTTGGGTGGGATGGCCTATAAATACGTTAGGTCCATTTGGTTTATAACATCAGTTAACTCCAGGATTTCTCTGTGTAATTTTTGTCTGGATGACCTGTCCATTGGTAGGAGTTGGGTATTGAAGTCTCCCACCATCAGTATATGACAAACAATATGTGATTTAAGCTGTAGTAGTGGTTCTTTTGCAAAAGATGTTAAGAAATAAAATGTCATCTTGGTGGATTTTTCCTTTGATGAATATGTAGTGTCCTTCTCCAACTGTTTTTATTAATTTTGATTTAAAGTCTATTTTGTTAGATATTAAAATGACTACATCAGCTTGCATCTTAAGTCTATTTGGTTGGAATAGGTTTTTCCAACCCTTTCCCATAAGGTAATATCCATCCTTGATGTTGAGGTGTGTTTCTTTTACGAAACATAAGAAGGATCCTGTTTTCATATCCATTCTGCTAATCTGTGACATTTTTGGTGAATTGAGACCAATAATATTGAGAGATATCAATGACCAATGATTGTTAATTCCTGTTATTTTGATTTGATGTTGTTGGTAGTGATAGTAGTGGGGTGTGTGTGTGTGTGTGTGTGTGTGTGTGTGTGTGTGTGTTCTTCCCTTCTTTTGGTTTTGCTGGTGTGAGAATATTTATTTCCAGTGTTTTCATGGGTGTAGTTAACCTCCTTGGGTTGGAATGTTCCTTTTAGCTGCTTCTGTACCCTGGATTTATAGATAGATATTGTATAATTTGGCCTTACCATGGAATATCTTATTTTCTCCATCTATGGTAATTGAAAGTTTTGCTGGGTATAGTAGTCTAGACTGGCATCTATAGTCTCTTAGATTCTGCTGCACATCTATGTAGAACCTTCTGGCTTTTAAAGTCTCCATTGAAAAGTCAGGTATAATTCTAATATTTCTGCCTTTATATGTTACTTGGTCTTTTTCATTTAATTCTTTTAATATTCTTTCTTTGTTCTGTATGTTTAGTGTTTTGATTATTATGTGGTGAAGTGACTTTCTTTTCCAGTCTAATCTATTTGGTGTTCTGTAAGCTTTTTGTACTGTTATAGGTATCTCCTTTTTTTTTGTTTTTTGTTTTTTGTTTTTTGTTTTTTTATAGTATTTTTATTTTATAATTAATTTCACATATCAGCCACGGATTCCCCTGTCCTCCCTCCTCCCACCCCCAGCCCTCCCCCCAATCCACCCCCGACTCCCACCCCCTCCAAGGCAAGGTCTTCCCTGGGGAGTCAGTCCAGCCTGGCAGACTCAGCCAAGGCATGTCCAGTCCCCTCCTGCCTACACCAAGGCTGAGCAAAGTGCCTCAGCATAGGTCCCAGGCTCCAAAAAGTCAGCCCATGCACCAAGGACAGGTCCTGGCTCCACTGCCTGGGGACCTCCCAAACCCCAGGGGAATAGGAAAAAGCAGAGTGCTAGAGAGGTCTCCAGAAATCCACAAAGATATCTCCACTGTAGACTACTGGCAATGGTCAAGAGAGTGCCTGAGCTGACCTGCTCTGGTGATCAGATGGCTGAACACCCTGGCTGTCATGATAAAACTCTCATCCAGTGTCTGATGAAAACAGATGCAGAGATCCACACTGAGCCCCAGGTGGAGCTCCAGGAGTCTAGTCGGCGAGAGAGAGGAGGGATTGTATGAGCAAGAGGTGTTGAGACCATGGTTGGAGGAAGCACAGGGACAAATAGCCAAACTAGTGGAAGCACATGAACTGTGAACCAATGGTGGAGGAACCCCCATGAAACTGGACCAGGCCCTCTGGATAAGTGAGAAATAGATTAGGTATCTCCTTCTTTAGGTTAGGAAATTTTTCATCTGTGATTTTGTTGAATATATTTTCTGGGCCTTTGAGCTGGTATTCTCCTTCCTCTATTCCTACTATTCTTAGGTTTGGTCTTTTCATAATGTCCCATTTTTCCAGGATGTTTTATGTCAGGAATTTTTTAGATTTAATATTTTCTGTAACCAATGTATCCATTTCTTATACTGTATCTTCATTGCCTGAGATTCTCTAACCCATCTCTTGTATTCTGTTGATGAAAGTTGCCTCTGTAGTTTCTGTTCACATTCCTAATTTTTTCATTTCCAGAATTTCCTCAGTTTGTGATTTCTTTATTACTTCTATTTCCATTTTCATGTTTGGACAGTTTTATTTGTTTCCTTCAACTGTTTGTTTGTTTTTCTTGGCTTTCTTTAAGGTATTTATTCATTGCTTCTTTAAGGACTTCTATCATCTTCATATTAGTTGGATTTAAGGTCTTTACTTGTGTTTCCACTATGTCGGAATATTCAGGGCCTGCTGTGGTAGGAAAGCTAGGCCCTGTTGCAGAAGTATTGCCCTAGCTGTCACTGGTTGTGTTTTTATGCCAGCATCTAAACATCTGAGTTTTGGGTGATTGTAGGTATAACTACTGATTTCTGGTTTTGTCTTTGCTGGGTGGGTATTTTGTTTCTTGGTATCTCTTTCTGGATTTTCAGAGTCTATCAGCTGTCTGTTGCCTGTTTTACTGGACTGCCTGGCTGATGTGTTCATACACAATTCTTGCTGATGTTGGAGGCTGGGGAAAGGGGATGCCAGGAGGAGATGTCAGTTGTAGCACTAGGGGTGACCCTGTGGATTACGTCCAGAGGGATTGAGAGAGTATAGAACATTTACAGATAACCTACCTGGTCATCTGGCAGTCATTGCCTGTGGTTGAACAGGGATGTCTACCAGAGTTGGGGCTTGGGACATAGTGACAAAGTCAGGGGAGCAAGGAGGGGATGGTCTGTGGGATCCATGGAGACCTGGGCAGGGGAAAGGGGAAGATGCAGCTGAAGCTGATATTCTACTGCAGAGCTAGGGTACCCCTGAGAATTGGATCTGGGAGATCAGAGTGGAGAAGGTCCATAGGCAGTCTACCTAGTCTTCTGGCATATCTAGATTTTATTCTTTTTTGAAAATTTTTTTATAATTTTTTTGTTTTAAAATTTTTTTTCCTTTTATATACCAACCCCTGTTCCCCCTCCCTCCCATTTTCCCGCTACCCCCTACTCCCCATCCTACCCCCATTTCCTCCTCATAGAGGGTAAGGCCTCCCTTGGGTAGTCAACATAGGCTGGCATACCAAGTTGGGGCCAGATCAAGCCCCTCCCCCTGCATCAAAGCTGAGTAAAGCATTGCACCATAGGGAATGGGATCTAAAAGGTCAGTTTGTGTACCCTTGATAAGTCCTGGTCCCATTGCCAGGGGACCCACAAACACCTCAAGCCATGCCACTTTCACCCATATTCAGAGGGCCTAGTTCAATCCAATGAAGGCTCCCCAGCTGTCAATCCAGAGACCATGAGCTCCCACTAGCTTGGGTCAGCTATCTCTGTGGTTTTTCCCATCATGATTCTGACCACCCTTGCTCTTATAATCCTTCCTCCCTCTCTTTTACTGAACTCCAGGATCTTGGCCAAGTGCTTGGTTGTGGGTCTCTGCATCTGCTTCCATCAGTCACTGGATGTATGTTCTATGATGACAATTAGGGCAGACACCAATCTGAGTGCAGGGGAAGGCTAATTCAAGCACTCTCTCCACCATTGCTATGAGTCTTAGCTGGGGACAATTTTGTGAGTTCCTGGGGTTTTCCCTAGCTGCAGATTTCTCCTCACCCCCTTAATGTTACACTCTGTCAAGATATCTCTTTCATTGCTTTCCCTCCCCCAACTCCACCATCTTGAGTCCTCATGTTCCCACCTCCCATTCCCTCCCCTTTATTCCCCCCTCCCAGTTTACCCAGGAGATCTTAACCCTTTCCCTTTCTTGGGGTGATCCATGTGTGTCCCTCTTAGTATAATCTTCTTTACCTAACCTCTCTGGGGTTGTGGATTGTAGTCTGGTTATCCTTTGCTTTGTGTCTAATATTCACTTATGAATGAATACATACCGTGTTTGTCTTTCTGGGTATGGGTTACCTCACTCAGGATGATTTTTTCTAGTTCCATCCATTTGCATACAAATTTCAATGATGACTTTGTTTCTTTTACCACTGTGTAATACTCCATTGTATAAATGTACCACATTTTCTTTATCCATTCTTTGTTTAAAAGGCATCTAGGTTGTTTCCAGGTTCTGGCTATTAGGAATAATGCTGCTATGAACATAGTTGAGCAAATGTCCTTGTGATGTGGTTGGGCATCTTTTGGGTATATGCCCAGGAGTAGTATTGCTGGGTCTTGAGGTAGGTCGATTCTCAATTTTCTGATAACCTTAAGATACCACCTTACTGATTTCCAGAGTGGCTGTACAAGATTTCATTCCCACCAGCAGTGAAGAAGTGTTCCCCTTTCTCTATATCCTCTCGAACATAAGATGTCATCTGTGTTTTTGATAGGATTAAGAGTGTGTGCCACCACTTTCTGGCTTCTATGTCTAATCTAGTGGCTGGCTCTGTCCTCCGATCCCCAGTTTATTAGGGCACACATTGTATCACTACAGGTAGCCTTAGCAATGATGAGTAGGAAATGAAAATATTGGTCCATTTTGAAATAAAAATGAAGAAGATACTTTGCATCTTGTCATATCAAAAGTATGACTGTGGTTTAATGCTTCATATAAAAATAAGCAAGCATATCTATTTCATGAGGTGTAAATTTGCTTTTTTTCCAGTAAATAACATATCGGGGGCAGGAGAGATGTCTTAGTTGGTAAATGTCTTGCCTTATGTTTTAGTTAGGTTTCTATTGCTGTGAGACACCATGCCCACAGCAACTCTTATAAAGAAAAACATTTAATTGGGTTGGCTTACAGTTTCAGAGGTTTAGTTCATTGTCATCATGATGGAAGGACATGGTGGTATGCAGGGAGACATAGAGTTAGGGAAGGAACTTAAGGTTCTATATCTTGATCCACAGGCAATAGGAAGTGAACTTTGACACTGGGTGTAGCTGGAGTATAAGAAGCCTCAAAGCCCACCCCTAGAGTGACACACTTCCTCCAACAGGGACACACCTTCTCCAAAAAGGTCACTCCTCCTTTTGGGGTCATGTTTTTTTCAAACTACTACGTCTTGCAAGACTGAGGAACTGATATCAGTGGCCAGAATCCAAGCAACAAACAGATACACCTGGTGGTTCGTGTTTCTAATCCCAGCGCTAGGGAGGTAGAGAGAAGAAGTTCTCTGGGGCTCAGTGGCCATCCTATTTAGCCTATGTGGTGAACCCAGGTCAGTTAGAGACTATGCTTCAAAAACCAGGTAGACAGTGCCAGAGGAACAACAGCTGGTAATGTTCGCCAGTCTCCACAAGTACACATAATAGCATGTGACTCCCCCACAAAGACACATACATATATGTGCAAAGAATGCTAAAATTATTTCTAATAAAATGATTGAAGTTAAGTTTATTGATGGCTGAAGAGCTGGCTCAGCTGTTAAGAATGCTGACTGTTCTTACAAGGAAGCAAGTTTGAGTCCCAGTACCCATGTCTGAAAGTTCATAATCATCTATAACTGAAGCTCTAAGGAATGGGAAACCATCTTCTGGCCTTTACAGGTACCTGCATGCATGTGTATATACACATAGACATATACAAATAAAAATAAAATGTATGTATTGAAACATAAAATATTTTTCATGATATATTATCAATAAATGTTTGATTGCATGCCTGGTTTATAAATTTATATGTCTTGGGTTACATAAAAACTTCTAGGGTAAAAGGGGGTCACAAGCAGAAAACATGTAAGAAGCACCGAGTCAAGCAACTTGCTTTTGTTCTGTGGCAGTCCTCATTCTATTGATTGAAGATAAGAACAGCGTAAAAGAGTTGATCCTTCTCTAAGGATTTAGCTGATATTAAAAACATACAACAGTGACCTCAGTAACAAGCACCTGAGAGCACTCTATGAATGTCAGGAGCAGTTACTGTATTAAGCAAACACATACATCAGCAGAGGAGGAGGACAAATCCTATGGACTTGTCTCTTGCATGTGGGTTTATATAAAACTACTGCTGAGGTTAAGCAACAGCAGTCCTGCATAAGAAAGGAATCATTTACAAGGAAGTATTGGTTTTATTGAAAGCCATGTGGATAAGCAAGCCAGTAACAGAGAGATATACTCTTTTGTATTTCTAAAATTTCAAGGCTTAGGCGTATTGGTCACTGCCAACTACCAAATGAGATAATGAGGGTATCCACAATATATAAATAGTGCTAAGGGAGGAGGAGATGAAACAACAGGTCACATGGTAACACCCATGGTACCCAGAAGCTTTGAAGATGCAGAGACATGGCATCGCTAGAAGGGAACTAAAGCAAGGGGAGAAAGCTTGACGCCTTCATATGTTAATTGACTGAACTTTTCCCAGCTCACCTCTGAGGCTTGTGGGAGTCCTAAGGAGGAGGAAGCCTTCCAATACCTGGAAGTCCTGAAAAGCAAGTAGAAATAGGAGCTTGTGTGTTCTGATCTTCTTAGTTCCTGCTTAACACTATAGAGCTCCCTGTCTCCCCATTTTTTTTCCACACACAACTGCACAGAACCTAGCAGAGATTTTTTTCAATGAAAGCTACTCACAAGTGGTCCTATTCATGTATAAATGCATTGAAAAGAGATCTCCATTAGAGAAAATGTCAGGTCTCACATTGAAAGTCACCAAATGCTTTCATGTAGAAGTGGTTAGAGTATAATATAAAAAATAAAGAACCAAAATGATCACAATGAATGCAGAAGTCTATGTTGCCTCTAAATTAGCATCAAGTAAAGAGTAAATGCTGCGCATGAAATAAGATCTATTGTGGGGAAAATAATCAATATGGTCAGAGTGTACAAAAGCATTAAATGTAATGTTTTTCATTTTATGTATAAATTCTCTTTCCAAAACTAGAAAAGAACACTGTTGGAAGCCAGCCCATTGCTGTCTTTGCTATGTTGTAGTTATCTGTCTTACTTTGCAGCTGTTACTCTGGGACCTTACTCATTTTGGGCCATGCAGATCCAGAAGAAAATCAGTGACGTCTCATAATTCCAAATAACTGGCTTGACCTTTTTGTGGTGAGCTGATACTTTTTTTCAAAAAGAATACCATTTATAATAACTCTTGATTTCATTGTTATGATCTAGGCATTGATGATGCATAGAGGAGTAAGATAGATATCTGCTTCTATGAAGATCATACTTCATAATATATGAACCATTAAGATACAAATAAATCATTGAAATTATTTCATAAAGTAATAATGTTATAAATGGCAAAGATAAAATAATGTGCTAAATCTGTATTGTATGGCTAGAGAGTGGCCACACATGTGTACAACGTGTGTTAGCTGAGCAGGGAGAAGTTTCCAGAAGAACTGCGCTCTCCAGATCTGAATAATGAGAAACCAACCAGGGGGAAAGTTGTAGGAGAAAATTGTAGACAGGTTAGACTCTGATTGAAATGCTGTGGGTCAGAAAGAAACTTGCAGAGAATACATTATTGAAACCAAAAGGCCTATGAGCTGGACCCTAAAGAAACATTAAGAGTGTTAAAAACTTAGATGAGTAATAAAAGAAAGGGTCAGGACAAAGGGCACTGTGTTAACTTAGAAAATCAGATTATGTTTTATCCAGAGTGCATGTGTGAGCCATTGAGGGGTATTACATAGTCTGGAACATAATTTGCTTCGATTCTATGATAGTTTACTTGGACTTTAGTGTGCAGAATGGAGAAATCAATAAACGGCTGCCTTAGTAACTGTTTCATTTAAAGTAATGTGCAATTCCATTGGCAATTTCAAATTCAACATTCACTCATTCAACAAATTGTTGATTTCTTCATGCTGTGAATTGAAGATGCTGTGGCACAGAAGGTGTTGCCTTTGTTATCAAGGACGTTATTGTCTAACCAGAAGTATAGCTACTGAGCAAACAGTCAACCTTGGCATGAAGCTCATGCCTGCAATATCAAGCAGGAGGATCACAGGCTGAGGCCAACCTACGCAGAACCCTGGTTTTGACTCTGTTCAGATAAAGTGCAGATGCAACTCATTTCCCAGCAGGTTTGAATTTAACTTGGACAAGAAAAAAAAAAAATGGACTTCCCAGATCAATGAAATTCAGCTTTGCCAGCAAATCTGCTAATTAGCAGAACATTTTATATTCTTCAGACAGTCTTCAGTTGCAACAGATGAAAGACTGAATCAAACAAACAAAGAAAAAAGACGCATAAGGGGGATTTTCACACTTCATGTAGCTCAAGACTCCAGATCTGAGCAGGGTAGTGAGCCTTGGCCCTCACTAGCTTAAGGGCATAACAGGAAATGCAGACAATCCACAGAACCAGGACAGCTAAGGTTACATTTTGCTGTTTTTGAGAGGAAGATGGGAGGAGCTATATCTCCAAGCCCCGATATGTATTAATAAATTCCACCTAGATCCTTTGGTGACCTTTGAAATGTTTATAAATCAGATAGATTCTTAAGTTCTCACTGTGAAATCACAGATGGAAGGTAAAAGCAGCTGAATAGTTTTGGTTGTTGCCAACTATGAAGAAGACTGGATTTTTAACCTTATCCCAAATACCAAGGACTTCTTGGCAAGTGCCCCTTTTCTTCTTTTTAAAGGTATTTATTTGCCTTTACTTTATGTGTATGGGTGTTTTGCCTGCATGTATGTCTGTGTACCATGTGTGTACAGCGCCTGTTGGAGTCAGGAAAGGATATTGGATGCTCTGGAACTTGAATTACAGATGGTTTTAAACCACCCTACAGGTGCTGGAAACTGAACCTGTGTCTTCTGGAGGAAGAACCAGTGCTCTTGACCAGTAAACTCTCTCTTGAACCCAGAAATATACTTCTAAGGAGCGAATGAAGCGAAAGCATAACGGAGACAAGGAAACAACAACCAAATGAGAATTCAAAACTATAAAGTGTATTTGAAATGACACATATGCAGGATAGACTGGACCTCAGATCAACCAATAGAAACATCAATGACACAATTTTAAATAATTAACCAATAATACAAAAACATTAAATGCAGTTATATAGGCTGGATTGAAACCAAGGGAATAACACACAGGAACTTGCACCTAGAAGAAGAGAGAACAGAGAATACTGCAAAAGTCTGGAGTTTTGTCTTATATTAATTTTGTTTGTTTGTTTGTTTTCGAGACAGGGTTTCTCTGTGTAGTTTTGGTGCCTTTCTTGGATCTCGCTCTGTAGACCAGGCTGGCCTCGAACTCACAGAGATCCGCCTGGCTCTGCTTCCCAAATGCTGAGATTAAAGGTGTGCGCCATCACCGCCCGGCCTTCTATTAATTTCTTTTAGGTGCATAAGACTGGTCAATGAAAAATGATAGTGTCTATTATAGATATTATTATATGACTATGTAGCATATTGAATAATAACAATGCAGAGGCCAGAAATTGACAAATCATAGTGGCGTCATGTTTTATTTTACTGACCCTAATGCAAATTAAGCTGAAAATAGGGAAATAAGTTGAGGAGAACGAATTATACATTTTAGCATAGTCACTAAAATAATGTTAATAGATTTATCTAAGAAGACAAGAGGATTTAAAAGAAAAATATATGTTGATTCTCATAGAGAAAGGAAAGAGGAAAATTACAAAATTGAAAGGCATGAACTGCTTTGTTTTCATATTATAAAATAGTAATTAAATTTAACCATAGATTTGTTAAATTTTAACAGACTAAAACCAACTGAAAGGCAAGGGTCACTCAATTTGATTTAATAAAATTTCTCATTACATATTGTCTATTAAATATTTGATTATAACATAGTGAGGTCAAGACTAAGAGGTCAGAAAAAGTAGCATTTAGTAAATAGTTGGTAGAAAGCTGAGGCTAGATTAACAGCAGATAAATGGACTTAGAGAAAAGAAACATCATGGGGATCAAAAAGTAGTATTTCATATGGTCAATAAGCAATTCATTAAAATAATAAAGCAACAATAAAATGTATATGAATCCAATAGCACTACCTTAAATTATAGGAGCAAAAAGTGTATAAAGCCAAGAAAAGAAAAATATTTACTCACAGTTGGAGAGTTGGTCTGAGCTACTTCACACAGCTGTCGAAGGTATATTCTTTCCAAATGAAATTGGTCTCTTCACCAATAGTGTCCAAATGCTAGAGTAAAAACAAGTTTTAGTTGATTTCACAATATTAAATCTAACAAAGTGTATCTCTGATCAAATGAAAGGAACTTAGAAATCAATAAAAACATGTACAAATCCCCAATGTTTGTAAGTGAAATAAATCACATTTCTGAAAATTCTATAGCTTAAAGGTATAAGAAATAACAATGGGAAGGGGCATTAAGGGATATGTAGAACACTGAGGGAGGTGATCGAGGACAATTAAAAATATAAGGGACACTCATACGCATACTCTAAAATATTCCATTCATAAGATATTCTTGGAAAAAATTCATCATTTTATCGGGGAAATCCACAGTGAAAGACATTTTACACAGCAGTTAGCAACTATTCAAAAATGTTAAGATTGCAAAATAAATGTTTATAAATTTTAGTTCAGAGTAACAGAATGAAAAATAAAGCAACAAAAAAGTGAAAAACAATGCAAAAAAACTGAAAAACATGTGCTAGATGATCATGTGCCAATGTCAACTCTAGTTTTGGTACTTGTAGCTAGGACATGACAATAAAATTGGAAAAAGTTGGAGGGAAGACACATTTCAACTCTCTATACTCCGATTTTTTTTAAATATTTTTAATGTTTGAATATGATATTTTTGTTCTTTCAAAATTTCAAACCTACATGAAATATATTTTGATTATGTTAACCCATCTGTCCAACCTCTAACCCTATGTGGACATGACAAGATCATTTCACGCATGAACTCACATCATCTGCATTTGTGTACACAAGACTTGCACAAGATCAAGGCTGTCAACACTCAGCATGGCAAGCAGAGGGGCTCAAAATCTCCAAGCCTAGCTGAGGAGCTATTGACAGTTGATGGCTTCTGGGGAAGAGAGTCAGTTTCTTTTGAGGCCATTATCCTCAGGAGGTGACCATACTCCATTACATGACTTCAAACCCATGAGTATATGGGCAGCATAAATTGGAACCAGTGGGCTCTTTTTTTTCTTTTTTAAAAAGGAACAAACAAAGCTTCCCTTATAAAAGTCAAAAATTTTTAAATGCATATAAAGCTGTGTTTTGAGCGAATTTATAGCACAGTTTAATACGTACCACTTAAAGTTTTAATCAAGTCAAAACAAAGTAAAGAGAAATAAAAAGAAGACAGAAAAACAAAAGACAGAAAATGTGAAACAGATATACAGACTTAACATAGAACTACTTTCTGAATTCTATTTTTATATATTCACGAAAATAGACATAAAGGTTTTGGGGAGTAGCTAATGAAATCTGATCATTTTGTCCCAGCTTCCACTCTGAGTGTAAGCTAATGGTTACAGTTAGTTGTCCTTGATGCAGACACAACTATGCACTTCCCTAATTCATCAGTGCAGTAGATCAAAATCTCTGTCTTATGCACCTGCATCCACAGGACCCTATCTCTATGCAACTACTCATACAACCAGCTTGTCTGCCCCACTAGCCATAAAGTCTTAAAAGGACTGAAGCTAGCATTGTATACCTTACTGTGAATCCATAGAACTCCTAGCTGCTCATCTCACTGACCCATGCACCTGAACCTAACTATTTCCTGGTTATTTAAGGCTGTGGTCCCTGGTAGAGGGTCACAGGAAGAGGAATTAGTTTGATCAAAATGAACTCGACATGTCTCCAATGCCACGAGGGTATCAACCTCTATAAACAAAGTTCCTGTAAAGGGACACCTGATCATGTATCAGATGTCTGCGTTGGGCCATTGAAAGGGTAAAGAAATGTCCCAAGAGAGGAACGTACTGAAATGTCCAAAACCAAATCTCCTGGGGCTCCTTGAGGGCAGGGTTAGATCTAGGGCAACAAAGCAAACTAGCCAAAATAGTGGTGAGAGTGTTAATAGTACATGAATTAAATCACTTTTACCTGGAAATGTACTGGGACAAATTTAAAATAAATTCAGAGCTTGAAGCTTTTGAACTGTGTAAGTAATATCAATGTGTTCTTTTGAGCTTCTTCAAGGAAGAAGGCTCCTTCTTAAACACCTCAGGGTGTTCTGGATATCACTTAGCACCAAAAGCAGCATCCACTGCCGTCTCTGGGACCAAGATGAGATGCTTGTTTCCAAATCAAAGTTTACACTGTAAGCATTGCTGCATGTCCTAGAAGATAGCCTCCTATTGGTACCTCTGTCTTCAGTTTCCACAGAAGGATGCTGGAAAACTGAAATTCAAACCCACCAGTTTCAGTGAATCCATGGATCAAAAAATATTGCAGCATTCTGCCTTGCAGTTTGGATTCTAACCACAAAGCAAAGCAAACATATTTTGTAAAGAGCCAGAGAGTGAGTACTTTAGACTTCAATGATGATTCATGAAGCCCCCGTGACAGCTCCTCAACCCTGACTTTGCAGCGCAGGAGCAGCCATGGGCAACAAGTGAAAAAATGAGCAATTGCCATTAAGCTTCACATTTGTGGAGATTGAAATGGGAATTTCATGTCATTTTCGTGAGATACACTTTCCCTAAATGTTTAATATAATAAAGAAAAATCTTTCCTAACACAGGGACCACACAAAACAGGCAGCAAACCAGATTTATCTCACAGACTGCAAATTGTTATCCACTGGCTTAAAGGTTTGTACAGATATTTTTGTCAGTTTTCACTAGTATATTTTATGCATACATATATGAGCTATATATGTATACTTATATACACACACGCATACACAAACACACACATGAAACAGTGATCAGATATCTAGCAACTATATTAACAGGGGTAAAGCAATTCAGCAAAACTGACATTTGGAAATTTAGATTCCATTGATCTTCCTATTGCCACAGTACTTTTAAATTTAAATCCTTGTTAACAGTCACTTTCCCTATAAAGTTCAAGTTGAAGAGTTTGTTGACCAATTTCACAAAATAAGAACTAAATAGGTATTTATCTGAGCTCAGCATGGATCTGTAAATTGAAAATTATCTGTTTTATCTGAATATAACCAGAAATCAAGTGGTTGATAGTATAGTTAAAAATCATAAATCCTAATATAACATTTAAAACTGATAATCGGGCTGAGAAGATGGCTCCAGTCAATAAACTGCTTTCCTTGCAAGAACAAGGACATGAATTCGATCCCCAAATTCCATGAAGAAAACAAAGCCAGGCATGTGACTAGGAGGAAGAAATAAGATACCTGAGGCTCAGTGGTCAGACAGGCTACTCAGTGAGTTTCAGAATGATGCCCAGAGATGTCCCCTCAGCCCTTCATGCACATTCACATATAGAATACAAACTCAAACACACTTGTGTGCCCAGATACATATGCATACTCGTGTATATATGTACATATATGCACGTGCACACACACATGCATACACACACATACACTCACATATATATGTGTGTATATACATATGTGTGTGTTTGTATGTTTATGCATGTATAAGTGCATGTATAGGTGTATGTGTATGTAGATGTACCAAACTTTCTAACCCAGTCATGTATTGATGGTCACTTTGGCTGGTTATATAACTGAACTATTGTGAATAGAGCTACAATAAACAAGCATGCATGTGCAGGCGTCTCATAGGATGTAGCTTAGATTCCTTTGGGTATATCCTCAGGAGTGGTGTCATAGTTATGGTTCCAATTGCTGTGATGAAACACCATGGCCCAAAGCAACTTGGGGAAGCTTACAACCCTCAACCCTCAGGTCACACTCCATTCCTGAAGGAAGTCAGGGTAGGAACTCACAGCAGGGACTTGAAGGCAGGAATTGAACAGAGGCCATACCTACTGCCTTGCTGAGTGTGACTTATTCAGCCTTCTTTCTTATATCATCCAGTACCATCTGCCCAGGGGTGTCACCACCCACCATGGGCTGAGCCCTCATACATCAATCATCAATCAAGAAAATATCCTGTAAATTTTCCCACAGGCCAATATAGTGGGGAAATTTCCTTTCCTTTCCTCTTCCCAAATGACTCTAGCTTCTGTCAAGTTGACAAACAAAAAATAAACAAAAACTTACCCAGTACAAGTGGTATAACTGCATCATATAGTAATTCTATTTTTACTTTTAATAGAAATCCCATACAGGTTTCCATATTGAATTAATTAACATCCCCATAAAAAGTATGTAAATTTTCTTTCTCCCCGACATCCCAGCATTGTTATTTCTTAATGACAGCCATTCTGTAGGGTAAGATAGAATCTCAATGTAGTTTTGATTTGCAATTCTTTGTTGTTCAAGTTATTGAAAAAAAATTTAATAGCTTTAATAAAGTCACTCATAATCCATCTTTTGAGAACTGTTATTTTATTTGATTTCCCCCTATTTATTGGACTTTGAGGGATTTTGTCAAGGTCTTTGTACATTATAGATATTAATCCCCTGTCAAATATCTAGTTTCCAGAGATATTTATACCAATATTACAGGGATCTCTTAATCCTCCTGCCCATTTCCTTTGCCTTCCAGAGGTGTTTTTAAATTATTATTACATTTATTTATTTGTCTATGTAATTTTGTGCATGTCATGGCACATTTGTGGAGATTGAAGGACAACTTGTGGGAACTGGTTCTCTTCTTCCACCACATTCCAGGCATCAAATTTAAGTCATCGGAGGTCAGGAAGTGCCTTTTCACCCTAGGCGTTGCTCTCACCAGGGCATTTGTTTTTATTTTTTGGTCCTTGTTTTTGTTCTTGTTTTGCTGCTATCTTCTATGATATTGGAGTTCCCTTCAGAAAAACCTTTGCTGGGACCTGATTCTTGCAGTATTTTGCCTCTTTCCCTGTCTAAATTTCAAAGCTCCTGGTTGTACATAGACGTATTTCATTCACGAGTTGAATTTTATACAAGGGGAGAGGCAAGGATCTGGTTTCATTCTTATTTACATGAATATCCAGTTTTTCCAGCAACATTTGTTGAAGAGAGAGCCTTTTCTCCTTAGTATGTGTTTGGCAACTTTGTCAGAGGTCAAGGGATTGTATCTATGTGTGCTCATTAACAGTTTTCTATTCCATTCTGTCAATCTACCATCGGCAGGCTGGTTGTTCCACCACGGTGCGGTTGTTCCTATGGCTCTGTAGTATATGTTGAAATTTAGCATTGTGATACCTCTAGCATTGTTTTTCTTTTGCTCAGGATTACACTTTGTTTTGGCCTTCTGTATGAATTTATTCTTGTTTTCTCTATTTTTGTAATGAACATCCACTGGAATTTTGATGAGGGCTACATTGAATCTATAAATTGCTTTTGGTAAATAATCATTTTTATAAAATTAATTCTACCAATCCGTAGGTCATAGGAGGTCTTTCTCTCTTTCAGTATCTTCTTCAGTATCTTTCCTTCTTGTTTTAAAGTTCTTATTGCAGAAGCCTTTCATCTCTGTAGTTAGGTTACTCTTGGGCATTTTTGAGGCTCTTGTAAATGAGACTGTTTTCCTGATTTCTTTTTCAGCGTGTTTGTTCCTGGAATAGAGTATAAGAAACTTACTGATTTTTGTATATGATGCTTCATTGAAAGTGTTTATCACATCAAAGAGCTTTGTGGTATAATGTTTAGCTTCTCTTAAATACATGATTATACCATCTGCAAATAAGAATCATTTCACTCTATTATTTTATTTTAGTTTTTCTTTGATTTTTAAAAATAGTTCAAATTTTATTTTTATGCATGGGTTTTGTTTTGATCAAATTTATTCCTTACTTTCCAACTCTCCCCAGGTCCCTTCCCCCACTCTCTCCCAGTCATTTGTAGGTATATATACCTGGATCCAATTCTTATGGCCTGCATGCGCATGAGTACAGGGCCACCTTATATAACATGAGCAGCCTACCAGAAGCTCATCCCTGAGGATAACTAGCTCTCTCTTGACTTGACTGGTCTTTTGCAGGTCTTATGTGGGTCACCACAGATTTTGAGAATTCATGCCTAAAATGGTGATTATATTACAAAAACTTTATTCTAAAAAAAAGAAAAGAATAAGTGTGTCACTGTAGGGATTGAAGCCCACATGCTGACATGGCTAGAGTATCTTTCTCACCTTCTTTCCCATTAAGTCCCTGTGAAACAAACTGAAAGAAACAAAAACCCTGAAAATATGTTATTATTTGACTCTACTTCACTATTTTGTTTCTGAATTAAATCTTTATACATAATTAAATTGATGTTTCTAGGAAAGAAATTTTCTTCCATCTTGCTTAAGAATAGGAAATGTGGGGGTCCTACTCACTAGACAAAGAACTACAGGAAGCTAATAACATTTGGGAGAAGAATAGTTAACTTCTTTTATAGATGAGCACCCTTAGTGGTTGTCCAATGGAGAGTGGTCTGCTTAAAATTACTACACACAAACAACAAAAAATAGTCAATTATCAATTTTTTTTATTTATATACATACACACAACAATAATAATAATAACCAAAGATAAAGAGGCTATCAATTTGAGGAAGGGGGCATAGGAGGTATTGAAGATAGGGTACCTAGGAGAGGCTAAAGGAAGAAAGGGTAAGGAGAAAGTGAAGTAATTTTACTTTAACTAAAAAACATTTTAAAATTACAATAAAATAAAATAAATGTTAAAAAAGAATAGGAAATGTGAGATCAGAGGCATTTTTAGAAAGACTGAATTCTATTACCCTTTCTTCATGCTATGTATCAAATATGTTTCCTATTGTGTGGTATTTTGTTTGTGTTCTGACAAATGAAGCTTGCTTGGAGTCATAGGGTGCAGCTAGCTACTAGTTAACCATAGAGATCTGGAGGTCTGTACAGAGAGGAAACAGGAAATGATAAGGCGGGGTCGGGGGAGGGCAAGAGAGGATGTCAGCTCTTTTGGACTGAGGAATGGAAGAGGCAGGGATTGACTGTGACTGCTCCCTTACTTCTCTGATTTTTCAGGTTTTTATCCTGATAAATGACTCTTGGTTGTTATTGATAAGATTAATTAGATTTACACATCAGTTTCCTTAATTCTGAAGAAGATAAAAGTTATTTTCAACAAATTCAATTTCCCATTCTGACCTACATTCCCCTGGGACCTCTTTTCAAAGGTCCATATATCTACAGTTCTGATTCTTAAAATATGCATTTTTATTTTTATTTATGTGTGATGTCGGTTGTTTTATTACTCTTTACTCTTTGTGGGGGGCGCCGCCTAGCTCCTAAATAAACAGACATGGAGGCTTTCTTATGAATGCCTGACCTAAGTTTGACTTATTTCTAGCCGGCTTTTCTTAACTTAAATTATCCCATTTATCTTTTGCCTCTGGGCTTTTACCTTTCTCTGTTCCTGTATACCTTTCATTATTTCTTACTACATGGCTTACTGTGTAGCTAGGTGGCTGGCCCCTAATGTCTTCCTCTTTCTTTTCTCATTCCTTCTTCCTCTTTTCTCTTTTTCTCCTATTTATTCTCTCTGCCTGCCAACCACACCTATCCTTTCCTGCCCAGCTATCAGCCATTCAGCTCTCTATTAGACCATCAGGTGTTTTAGACAGGCAAAGTAACACAGCTTCACAGAGTTAAACAAATGTAACATAAAAGAATGCGACACATCTTTCCATCATTAAACAAATGTTCCACAGCATAAATAAATGTACATCTTAAAATAATATTCTACAACACACGTGTGTGTGTTGGGGTGTGGATATACATATATGAGTACAGGCACCCACAAAAGTGTCAGATCCCCTAAAGCAGGAGGTACAGGCAGCTGTGAGTCACTTGACAATGGCTTCTGGGAACTGAACCCAGGAACTCTGAAAGAACAACAGTGACTCTTAAGGGCTAAACCATCTCTTTAGCCCCAGTTCTGATTTCTTAAACCTAAGATCTTTTTAAACTAAAGATCTGTAAATCCCTAGACTCCCTAATTAATTTTCAAAAGTGAGAAAATAGAATAAAGATGCATTGCCCTGGGCCTGGATACATGAAAGAACTTAAAATCATCAGCACTAAAACAATGATCATAGCTGGGGGCTACAAAGAGGGAAGATGCAAGAATAGGGTCAAAATATCCAGGAGTAAAATATTGAAAGTCAATATGCTTATCATGCCTGGAGTCGCAAAAAATACTGAATTCTCTAATTATACTATGTGTGATATTTCAATGCTTCAATAAGACAACAGCCCGTGAAAGTTAACTTCAATCAAGAGTAACTAAAAAGAGTCCAGAATCGATTCAGAAAGAACTCTTATCTCAAATTCCTAAATATAAAATTTAAAGAATCTGATGCCATATCATTGCAGATGAAAGGCTATCATTATAGATTGGTGATGATCAGAGAAACATAGGTTCTTGAGATATCTACAAAGAGTCTTTCCTAATGAGAAGAGCTGAAATACTTTATCTCATGAAACTAATATTTGAGCCAAAAATGTTACTGAGCTTAAGAGTTACCTAGCAAAGAACAATAAAAAAAGGATTCTTGCTCAAAAGAAAGAAAGTAAGCCATGTGACTATATTTCACAAAGCATGAGCACTGGGTCGAGGGAATCAGATACGAGCCAGATGCAGTCTCACATTCTAACAACCTTGAATAAAAAGTACTGAGATATATATATGGGGTTTATTTAGGAAAGTGATCTCCTGGGTATGTTCTCAAATTGGGTCTCTCTGATAAATGTGAACAAAATTATTGAAAGTTTATATCTTTTCACATATGAGTACATCAAGGAAACTAATAGCACAGAGGTTGAGAGAAGTGTGTGTTGGTAATCAACATGGAAAAGGATGAGTATACAAGAGATGCTCACAGAGCAAAACCATCAATACAGCACAGATATATGCTGTTGAATTATTGCTGAGTTATTGGAAAAACTTTGGGTAGGCATACCTAACCATGGTAGAGTAAGACCCAACCTGATGGCTGCCTTGCCAAAATCCAGTCACCATTAAGACATAATAAATATAGCAACTACCTGAGGCATTGGAAAAATTACCACAGAGAGGCTTTGGTGAGGAATATACACTTAGAGCAGAGGTATATAGGATGCAGAACAAAGTGATATCATTCTATTATACACACACATACACACACACACACACACACACACACACACACACACACACACACACA
>CABHPH010145204.1:40574-89422 GCA_902168325.1 Peromyscus nudipes | reverse complement strand
GAACAAGGTGTTAATGCAGCAGACTAGGAAAGCTGGTAGTAGTGGCTTTCTCCCTTCAGCACATCTATGAGCTATTTCTGGGGTGATCTTCCTTCAAAATAAACCTAAACCATCCCATGTACCCTGCTTACATCACTGATGCCAACCACAAATCCCCTGACATGGGAGCTGTGCCTGCTCCATGTGAAGCCTGATCTCTACGCCAGCCCTTCAATCCCTGACCACACACCCATGTTTCTTGTCTCTGCCTTTGTTTATTGGGTTCTGTCCTCTTTATCCATGGAGGCACACACCAGTTCTTGTCAGAGGTCCTGTTTACTCTGCATTCACCTGTGACCTCACAGAGTCCGTGGCCCAGAAGTCCAGAAGTTGACTGGCAGCCTCCTGTAACTGTAGGCAGGGTGTGTCTGTCTTCCATTAGATCCAGGTCTTTGGCACCAAGGCCTGTACCCACTGTGTCCCTAGAGCTAAGCACATAGCTGACTTCACCAATCTCATGCCTTACTAAGACATAATGCTTATGGGAATAAGACTTTGTAGTCTGGTTAGGAGAATTTTGTGTGTGTATGTGTGCCCAAAGTATTCTAGAACAACACGGTCACTCTGGGGAATTTATTCATGTGTCCTTTATGTGGGTATGGCATACTAAAAATATGTATGTATAGTTTATCTTTGTCTAAAGTTCTAAGTACAGAGCTCTTAAAAACCCTTGGAATTTCCCAAATAATACGGCTGAGTCTTGTTATTCATACTTAGCCCATTTTGAGCCTATCTGAGTTTATGTTCACCATGACTCATTGTGGGGCCCTTTCATAGTTTCCAGATGGAAACTGGTTACCAGAGAGATCATTGTCTTCATCAGAGGCTGAATTTTTAGCTCCACCTTCAGATCCCTCAGAGAGGGTAGGAAATAGGAAATTGAATTCTACTACCAATGAATCAATGGTGCCTGTGTAAGGAAACTCCACGCTTGGGGGCTTTTGAGTAGCTGAATATGTGATCTACTTCGAGGATGGCAGGTCTGGCATGCTTGGAGAGTGTGAAAACTCCACATCTCCCCTCCTGTCCCCTCTTGCTCGGTGCATCCTCCATTCAGCTCTTCCTCAGCTGTATCTTTCATAATAAACTGCAATCATAATGCATTCTTGAGTTCTATTGTTTTAGAGAATTATTGAGTCTGGGGAAGATGGGATCAGGGGAGCTCCCAAATTTGTAGTCGGCTGGGCAGAGAGACAGGTAATGTAGGGACTTCATTTTGGTCAGTGTCTAAAGTGGAGATAGTCTAATGGGGCTGAATCCTTAACCTGTGCTGTCTGTGTTAGCTCAGAATTGAGTTGAATTAAATTCTGGAACATTCAGTTGGTGTCAGAGGATTGCGGAATTGATCTGCATTAGAAAAAAGCCACACAGTTAGCCATGGGGGAGAGGTTGAGGCAGTAGGGTTTCAAGTTCAAAGCCAATCTGGGATACACAATGCAGGGTAACACACATCTGTAATCCTAGCAGCAGGAGAATCAAGAGTTCGAGGCCAATCTATGTTTAAGCCTTGTGCTACAGGAGACCCTGTCTTAGGAACTGCTGGGGTCCAGCCTCGGCTCAGGTTCAAGGCAAGGGGCATCAGCAAGGAAAACTTCTTACCACCAAATGGATTTCACTCAAGTGGCCCCGAATAGCTCAGGCCATCTTTACTTATGTTTAAACAGAGTTTTTCCTACCAGGATTATATGGACAGCTTTATTATTGGCTTCTATTTTTGACTTTAAGAAATACATCATAGTTTAAGGAATATATCATGATCATTATGAAAGCACCCATTGTTCCCCTTTATACTTCCCTAAATACACCTTCCCAGCCCCTGCATAACCTTATTCTAGACATAGAGCAGCATTTTTGCAGCTTAACTAGATATCGGGCCAGACACATCCTGCTCTCACAGCACTTATGTCAGCTGGCAGCTACTTGTGGTTACAAAGTTAAAAAGTAATAGACATGGGCACAGTGCTTTAAGGACAACAGTATTCAAACCCAGACAATTCTTTCATGTCTGCAAGATATGCTTTTATACAATTTCCTTTTCTACAAGAGGGTCCCATGTCTCAATCTCTCTGTAAAAGGCAGACTTTGATAAAGTACTCTTTTTCCATCTCATTATACCATACTTTTTCCACCAATATAAATGCCTATGTATGGTAAAGGTGGATCTATCTATCCATCCCACATTTTGCATTGTATTTTTTCCTCTTGGAGCATACCAGATCCTTCCAATGAGTCTATACTTGGTGTCCAGGGAACTTACTCTTTTTTTTCATTTTTATTTATTATTTATTTTTCTATTATCAGCTTGATACAGTATAAACCCCCCCCCAATGCGGTTTGTTGAAGGAGGGAGGAGGTCTTAAATACAGGCTTACAGCACAATGGGAGAACCCCAGAGGGCAGAAGTTCTCTACAGATGTTTTACAATCTTGCATCTAAGCTGTTAACGCCCATTATGTAGGATACACTGACAAGGAACTTCCCTTAAGCATTCAGGAGGGTGGAACCCGGCAGGGAATTAGTATAGGGAAGATATCAAGGTCAAGGTCAGCAAGCAAGGCAACAGTTACCCAAAACGGGAGGGGAGGGGGCAGGGCCCTACAGGTCCCCCTTTTACTAGAAAATGAGCTTCTGACTTAGGTTGCGTGGGACGTCAGCAGGTCACCTTACCCGTCATGGAGACACCTGCCCAGGCCACACAGGCGCTCTGTCTTAGGTTGGTGAGCGCCCCCCAGGTATTACCCGTCTCTGAATACTCATTATCATACAGGCTCAATCGTGTGTGAGCTGCAGAGTTAACTGCTGTCAAAGATCTCAAAGTGGCCGGGCATTGGTGGCGCACGCCTTTAATCCCAGCACTCGGGAGGCAGAGGCAGGCGGATCTCTGTGAGTTCGAGGCCAGCCTGGGCTACCAAGTGAGCTCCAGGAAAGGTGCAAAGCTACACAGAGAAACCCTGTCTCGAAAAACCAAAAAAAAAAAAAAGATCTCAAAGTGGTGCTGGGCTTGCAATCTGTGTGTTCAACACAGAAAAGACCAACAGAAGTCCTAGCCCACCCATAGCCAGTAGGCTAAAGGCAACTGAGCCAGGGAACTTACTCTTAACAGCTGGCACTATGTGTATTCCTGAGACTTTCTTCCTTGTCTGTGTATACATGCCTTATTCTCCTTTCCAGAACTGTGATATATGGTTAATATTCCAGGTGTTGTTTTCTCAAATGTACCTGTCTCTATTGAGTCAGAAAAGTTCCCAGGATTAGAAGTTGTAGTTAGTAACTCCAGATAAGAGATTTGAGAAGCATTAGCCCCCTGCTGAATCTTAGAAGAAATTATTCTAGAAAGAACACAATTTCCAGGGAAAATTACAGCTATTGCACATGTGACTGACAAAGTACAACTAAAAACTACCCAAAGAATCACCAATATGATGAGAGAGAAAAGAACCTGCAAGCTGCATGAACTTTACAAATTCCTATGCTGTCCTGTGGATTACTGGTCCTTGCCAAGTGAGAATCTGTTTCCACTGGTACCTTGCCCTGAGGAAACCCATTGGACAGGTAGTCATATGCCGATCTGAGACTACTAGGCTACACGGCTCCCAACAAGGAACAAAACAAACAACCACCCGGTGGGAAACTGTTGTTTACATCTCCTTTTTCCTTACTAACTTCACATGATAATGACAGGTAAGACACAAAGATCACTCTTTCCTTTGACACCTGGATGTACAAGGACACATTCCCTATCCTTTTGAACAGAGAGCTGAAGTCTACAGGTCTAAGAAACAGCTCAGTAAGGACTGTAGAGAGACTAGTGTCTCCAGCATGTGCTTCAGCTGGGAGCTTCCCACCTCCAGCAGCATTCCACAGATATTTTTAGAAAGGTTTTTTTTTTTTTTTGGTTTTTCGAGACAGGGTTTCTCTGTGTAGCTTTGCGCCTTTCCTGGAGCTCACTTGGTAGCCCAGGCTGGCCTCAAACTCACAGAGATCCACCTGCCTCTGCCTCCCGAGTGCTGGGATTAAAGGCGTGCGCCACCAACGCCCGGCTTAGAAAGGTTTTAATGCTCTATTTGGATAATCAAAACCAAACATCTCCCTATGGGCAGGACAGTTCATTAAAAAAAAAATCCCAATGAAGAGTGATGCCACTGTGGTGGGTATCAAGTTCTGGCCCCTGTCCTCCTGTAAACGCTTGGGGTACCTACTTTTGTTTCTGAGATGAGATGCCACATCCAGCATGGCTGAGTCCCTGACACCTTACTAGGGGCAGTGAGAGCATCAAGAAAGGACAGATACACAGACACTCACAGAGAAAAGCTGGGTCAGGTGATGGAGCCACACCAATACCGTAGCAACATGGAACCTCAGCATGTTTATTAGGTACAGCACAGTAGGGAGGAGTTCTCCGGTCTCTGTAGGAAGTCTCCTCCAGTGAGCAGTCTCCAGCTGTAAACATCTGGGAGAAGAAGCTGCAGTTGCTAGTCTTTGCACACATTGGTATGATTTGTAAATATTCATACTTGGACCAGAGGAAGACAGCTTTGCCTTTCCAAGCCTGACCTACAGGAAGGTTTTAGCAATTTCCTATGGCTCCAAGGCCTTGATCCTTGACATGGCCATCTCAAGTCAAACAATACACACTCGCTAAGGGCTTCCTCAGCTCCCCACAAAGGGTGTTTCCAATGCCAGCATGGAGGTAGCCATGAGTTCCTTTCCTAGTTCCATGGATTTCTGGAAGACAGCATGTTAGCACTTCAGAAAGGGCATGGCAGTGGCTAAGATTAGGCTAGTCTAACCATTGAATGCTGTTTCAGAAAGCCAGGGGAAGGGGGGAAGAGGTAATGGCTCCTGACTGAATTCAGTCCACATTGGGGTGGGTAATATAACAACCATATAGATTCTCACACATAGGCAAATAAAAACACAGCACAGTGTATAGTGATATTTTATTTGTCTGAAATGTGATTTTATTTGTATGTTAATAAATAAAGTTGCCCGGGGGTCAGAGCTATTAGCAAGCCATAGCGAAAGCTGGGCGGTGGTGGTGCATGCCTTTAATCCCAGCACTTGGCAGGCAGAGCTATGTGTGTGTTCAAGGATACAGCCAGCATTGGAGACACACACCTTTAATCTCAATACCAACCTTAGAAGACCTGGAGGTCTGTACAGACAGGCAGTGACTAGGAGGTCATGTGGTTGGGTTTACAACCAATGAGAAGGCAGAACAGAAACTCTATAAAAAAGACAGACACCGGAATTAGGTCTCTTTCGGAGAGGTACAGCAACAGCAACAGGAAGGGTAAGGTTTTTAGCTCTTAGCTATTGCTCTGACCTCTTGGCTTTCATCTTTGTATTGGCTTTGTGTTTCTTATTTAATAAGACGGTTGGTTACATCTACAACCGTGAGCGAGGGAAGTCAGCCCACATAGGATACTCATTCTGTGCCAGGCCTTGTGCCAAAGAGCTGTTTTCAGGTTTACTTCTCACAAGCTTTCTGTTGTTGAAACAGGGTCTTGCTATGTTGCCCAGACTGTCCTCAAACTCCTGAGAGCCAGTGACCCTTATATCCTAGTCTTCTGGGAAGCCGGAGCTACGGGTGTGTACCTCTGTGCCTGGTGCCACATAAACGTAACATTTTTTTTTTTAAGATTTATTTATTACGTATACAGCATGTATGACCAGAAGAGGGCACCATGTCTCATTGTAGATGGTTGTGAGCCACCATGTGGTTGCTGGGAATTGAACTCAGGACCTCTGGAAGAGCAGTTGGTGCTCTTAACCTCTGAGCCATCTCTCCAGCCCACATTTTTTATTTGGAGTGTGTGTGTGTATGTGGTGTGTGAGTGTGTTTACGTGTGGTGTGAGTGCACATGCATGCTACAGTATATGTGAGGAGGTCTCCACCTCTCTTCACTGGAACCGCAAGTGTGCACCACCACCCTTGGCTTTTTTTAACGTGGGTTCTAGGAGTCGAACTTGGGTCCTCACGCTTGCTCAACAAGTAGCATTGAGAGGACCAGGCAGACGCCACCGCAGGCTGCTCAGTCTTCTCTCAGAGGTCAGGCCTCAATTCCAGTGTCCTGAGACTCGAGCAAGCAGTTTCTGGGAGGGCATAAACAAAAAACACAGTCCTTATAGTAGCTCCCTTTCTGCACGTACTCTAACTGCTCAAGGTTCAGTCAGTTGTTTACTGTCTGGAACCCCTCACCAACTTAGAGCTATGTGCATGGGTCAATGTGAACATGTGAGGCCAGCCAGCCTCCATGGCAGCTCAAGGACGACAGAGCCTGGGCCGTTGAGCCAGCCCCCACAGTCAGCACATGTGGGGCCAGGCAGCCCCCATGGCAGCTCAAGTACAAAGCCTGGGACTTATCCAGGCCTGCCCCCAAATAACCCCTAACCAGTAAATTCAAAGGTCACATACCCTGACCCAATCACATAACGCAACCCTGTTTGCGGTTTTTCCTTTAAAAACCCCTCACCCCGAGAGCTCAGGGCCATCCTCCTCCTCCCGCTCGCTGTGTCGAGTGCTGGACACGGACCAAGCCCAGGCTTGCTTGTTATCAATAAACCCCTGTGTGTTTTGCATCAGAAATTGGCTCTCTGGTGGTCTTGCTCGGGGGACTCACAACACGGGCACAACAGTATATCTTCACAACACCACAGAAGCCTTTGGTTTTAGACAGAGTCTTCCTATTTAGCCCTGGCTGGCCTGTAAGGAGCTAAGTAATCCAGTCTGATCTCAAACTCACAGAACCATCCGTTTCTGCTTCCTAAGTGTTGGGATTAAAGGTGTGTACGCCAGGACCCCCCACACAAGCTTTTTGAGGTACAGATCATCATCTTACTTTACCTAGACACCCAGTAAGCTCAACCAATTTGCTCACATTAGCACAATAACCATTCAGTTTGTTTATAGAATGTGCAATGCCACAGAACCATCTTAACAGGACAGCTGTTTGTTTGTCTGTCTGTTTGTTTTGCTAAAGGCCATGTACTGGCTAGTTTATGTCAACTTGACACAAGCTACAGTCATCTGACAGGAGGGAGCTTCAACTGAGAAAATGCTTTTTTAGGATCTGGCTGTAGCCAGGTGGTGGTGGCGCACACCTTTAATAGCAGCACTTGGGAGGCAGAGGCAGGTGGATCTCTGTGAGTTTGAAACCAGCCTGGTCTATAGAGTTCCAGGACAGCCAGGACTGTCACACAGAGAAACCCTGTCTCAAAAAAACAAAGAAAGATCTGACTGTAAGGCATTTTCTTAATTACTGATTGATGTTAGAGGACCCTCATTGTGGGCCACGGGGAGCAAGCCAGTAAGCAGCACCTCTCCATGAACCTCTGTGTCAGCTCCAGCCTCCAGGTCCCTGCCCTGCTTAAGTTGCTGTCCTGTCTTCCTTTGACGATGAACTGTGATTTGGAAGTGTAAGCCAAATAAACCCTTTCCTCCCCAAACTTGCTTTTGGTCATGGTGTTTCGTTGCAGCAATAGAAACCCTAACTAAGGGGCTGGAGAGATGGCTTAGAGGTTAAGAGCACTGACTGCTCTTCCAGAGGTCCTGAGTTCAATTCCCAGCAACCACATGGTGGCTCACAACCATCTGTAATGAGATCTGGTGCCCTCTTCTGGCCTGCAGTCATACGTGCTTTATACATAATAAATAAATCTTTAAAAAAGAAAAAAAAAAAAAGAAAAAAAAGAAACCCTAACTAAGACAGACCATGTTATCCCCTTTAGAAGGAGTCCCAGAAGTAACTGGGCCAGCCAGAGGGTATAACCACCAGAGCAGTAAACGTTGTAACAAACCAAACCCGTCTCTCTCATTAAATGCTCTAGAAACATTAGTCTGTGATATCAGTGATGAACTCAAGATCTGACGACAGTAGACAGGACTCATCTTTTCACACAATATTGCATTTTAAAATCAACCATCTTCATGGCACTCTGTGTCAGGAAAGTGAGGAGAAGAGTGGGAAGCATCCTTGTCTATGTTACAAAGGGGAGGTTACATATCACGATCACACTGGGCACCAGGTGCATTGTGTTCATTCTCTACACCCTCTCTTCTCCTGCCAGAGAAAGCATCCTGACTGCCAGGACCTTGCCAGGTTATTTCCCACTGCATCCTCCGCCCACTGCACGGTCCTTCGGCGTTTAGTCGAGCTTTAATATCTGATGAATGGAGCAGAGCAAAGCGTCTTTTCAATAAAGCTGAAATGGAAAAGTCTATTCTGAGTGCCTTGGGTGTCTGGGTCTCTCCCACAGAGGCTGAATCACAGGCTGTGGGTTGCCAGCGTTGGGGGTGTGTTTATGTGGAGCAGCAGCCCTAGCAGGAGCAGCACACAGGAGTGTGGTGGGCCAGGGGCTAGGGGCCACACTGCAGCAGGACCCCAGAGAGGAGAATGAACCTGAGGCTGGGGATGTAGTTCAACTGCAGAGCATTTGCCTAGCATGTGCACGGCCGTGGGGTCCATCTTCAGCCCCGGAGAGAAAAAGGAAAGAAAGAGCAACCAAATCAAAGCTCACCGCTCTTGGCAGCCACTGTCACCAGGAGTCCTCTGACTGAATCGGTGTCTGTAGCTTGGAGACTGTTTGAGGGACTAGAAGCTGAAACAGCCTATCTGTGAGCCAGGCACACGTTACTGTGAGCAGGAGGAAGTAATGTTCAAGTCTGCAACAACCTAGAGCTGGTGGTCACTTTCCCGCCGTACGCAGACATCTCACTGCACCGGGCTCACCCACACCCCAGGCTTCTGTCACCATATCTGGAAGGTTCCATGTCCCCAGTCAGCAGTGCTAAAACCCGAGCAAGCATGGGATCATCGGTTTGTTCAGACTGCTGAACTCCACTCCCAGGGTAGATCTTGGAAAAAATCAAGAAGACTCATTTCAAACCAAGGTCCCAGGTATGCAAAGGGTTGGTTTGGGGATCACTCTTAGAGACATAGTTTCCCCAAGGAAAGTCATAACATATGAAGAGAATGGAGATAGGAACAGAGTTTATTCTGGATGCAAAAAGGGGGTGGGGGTGGGAATGGAGGCTGGAGAGATCAATCAGCTATTAAGAGTGCTTGCTGCTCTTGCAGAAGGCCTAGGTTTAGTTCCCAGCATCAATATGGCAGTTCACAACCATCTGTAACTCCAGTTCCAGGGGATTCAACACCCTTTTCTGACCTCCACTGGCACCAAGCACACACATGATGCACGTACATACATGCAGGCAAAACACTCATAAACACACAATAAAAATAATTAATATTTTTAAATAGGGAATGTTTATAGATAATCTTATTGCACTTTAATTTTTAAATTTATTTGCAAATTTAACCAGAGCTGTATATGGTTGTAAGCTGTGATGTGGATGCTGGGAATCCAGCTCAGGTCCTCTGAAAAAGCAGTAAGTGACCTAAACCACTGTGCCATCTCTCCAGACCCCTTAAAATTTCCTTCATTTTATTTTATTGCTGCTGAGGATTGAACCCAGGGCCTCTGTCTTATTTACTTTTTATTGCTGTGACAAAACATTATGACTGAAGAAACTTATAAAGGACAGCATTTAATTGGGCTTACTATTTCAGAATATTAGAGTTCATAATGGTGGAGCAAATGTTCTGCCCCAGGAGTAGCGGAGAACTCACATCTTGACCCACAAGTAGGAGGTAGAGAGAACACACTGGAAATAGCATCAGACTTTTGAAACCCCAAAGCCCACCTCCAGTGACACACCTCCTAATCCTTCCTAAACAGGTCTACAAATAGGGGACCAAGTATTCAACCATGAGTCTATGGGAGCCGTTCTCATTCAAATGGCCACTGCCTCATTCACATTAGGCGTGCCCCCGTCCCTGGTCTACAGGTCCAGTCCGTGAGATATTAAACTCTAAGATGCCTGTGGGGTGTGGTGGTATTGTGTTCCCCAAAATATTGTGTATGCTAATAAACTTATCTGGGGTCAGAGAACAGGACAGCCACAATATTAAACATAGAGGTTAGGCAGTGGTAGCATATGCCTTTAATCCTAGCATTCCAGAGACAGAAATCCCTCTGGATCTCTGTGAGTTCAAGGCCACATTGGAAACGGCCAGGCACGGTGATACACACCTTTAATCCCAGAAAGCCACACCTTTAATCCCAGGGAGTGGTGGTAGAAAGCAGAAAGGTATATAAAGCGTGAGGACCAGAAACTAGAGGCATTTTGGCCTGGAGAAGCATTCAGGTTTCTAGCAACAGTTCAGCTGAGACCCATTCTGGATGAGGGCTCGGGGCATCCAGTCTGAGGAAACAAGATCAGCTGAGAAGTTGGCCAGGTGAGGTTAGTTGTGGTTTGTTCTGTCTCTCTGACCTTCCAATGTTTACCCCAATACCTGGCTCAGGCTTGATTTTATTAATAAGAACTCGTTAAGACTTTTAAGATTCATGCTACAGTGGGGGACCTGGAGAAACGGCTCAGAGGTTGTTTAGAGCACTTGAAGCTTTTATAGAAAGCCATGTTTTAGTTCCCAACACTCAAACTGGGTGGCTAACAACTGCCTATAACTCCATTTCCAGGGGATCTGATGCCTTCTTCTGGCCTTCTCTGGCAGGTGCACACCTACAGTCAGGCACATACACATAAATAAAAATAAATTAGTAACATGTTAAAATGCCCATGGAGAGCTGAGCAGGTAAAAGGCACCTTCCTCCAAGTCAGATGCATCCTTGGGATGCACATGGTAGAAAGAGAGAACCAACTCCCGAAAGTTGTCTCCACCTTTGTGCTGTGGCAAGTATCCACGCCCCATTTATACACTCACATGCTGAGTAAATCAATATATCAATAAAATGTAATTTAAAATTTTTGGGATTTGGCAATGATTTCCTAGCTAAAATATCAAAAGCACAAGCAGTAACAACAACAACAAAAATAGGTAAATTAGGGGCTGGAGAGATGGTTCAATGGTTAAGAGCACTGGTTGCTCTTCCAGAGGACCTGAGTTCAATTCCCAGCAACCACATGGAGGCTCACAACCATCTGTAATGAGATCTGGTGCCCTCTTCTGGCCTGCAGGCATACATACAGGCAGAACACTATATGCATAATAAATAAATCTTTTTAAAAATAGATAAATTAGACTTGATTAAATTTAAAAACCATTATACACCAATGAACCCTACCAAGAGATGACCTATGGAAAGGCAGAGAACATTTGTAAGTAATATCCAATGAGAATCTACTATCCGGAATATATAAAGAGTTCCTAAAGCTCAATGACAAAAAGATAAACAACCCAATCTAAAAATGGGCAAAACGATTGAACAGACATTTCTCTGAAGAAGATAAATTGATTGTCCACAAGTGTGTGTGACAAGATCAACATTAGTCACTAGGAAAATATAAATGAAAAGCACGGTCAGGCATGGTGGTACACTCCTTTAATCCCAGCATGTGGGAGATAGAGGCACGCCTGATCTACAGAGTGAGTTCCAGCCGCCAAGGCTACATAGTGTAAGACCGTGTCTCAAAAAGCCAAATACTAACACTAACAATAAATATATAAATAAACCCCACTTTGTACCGTTTATGATGGCTGTACTCTAAAATGAACAATACTAAGCACTGGTCATTGGTAAGGATGTGCAAAAGTTGGAATTCTTTATATTGATAGTGGGAACTTGAAATGGTGTGTCTCAATGGAAGATAATTCGGCTCTACTTCAAAAAATTAAGCATTGACTGACCACATGCCCTAGAATTTTCACTCTGGGTTCCTATCCTCAAATATTAAAAACAGATGTCTCAGCTATTCATTTATATGTTCATGAATAGTACTCCTATTCATAATAGCTAAAGGTAGAAACAAATAAATGAATTTTAAAATGTGGTGTGGCCAGACAATGCAGTGGTTCTCAAGCTATGGGTCACGACCCCCTTACCAGCTTTATATTTGTTTTTAATTTAAGTCAGGCTGTTCTGTGTTCAACAACTACCACCTAAGTCGTGATCTGGTATCTTTGTTGCATGCAGCTGGATACAAGCTCTGGGATAGAAAACATAAGAGTGATAGTTAACCACCATAAAAATTAAAACATAAATTTTTACATACCACACACACACACAAAATCAGGATGGTAGGATGACTCAGTGGTAAGGGTGATTACCACCAAGCCTGACAACATGAGCTTGATCCTTGGTACCCACAATCGTGGTAAAAGAAGAGAACCAACTCCCAAAAGTTGTCCTCTGACTTCCACATGTGCATTGCAGCGTGCCTGTGTGTGCACACTCAAATTTTTTAAGAAGTCTGTCAGACCTACCTGGGGGCAGCTCAGTCAGTAAATCATGAGGTAAGTCCTGTCACACGGGTGTGAGGACTGAGCCTGATCCCCAGAATCCTTGTGAAAAATGCTAGGCTTATGGTGCACACTTGTGACCCCAGCACTAGGAAGTTAGATGGAGGTGGACCATCGGGGCTCTCTGGACCACCAGCCTAGTCTAGTTGGTGAGTTCTGGGCCAGAATCCTTTTACCCATCACACTTTCTAGTTTCTTATTCTTTTAAGCAGAGTATACTGGGTTTGGCTGTTGTGGTTGATCCCATATCTAGCAGTTCTCCTGAACTCTCATATTAGTTCAAATAGTTTTCCTCTGGATTTTCTGAATTGACAGGCGAATCATCTGCGTGTAAGGATAGTGCTACCTCATTTTCTTTCTTTCTTTCTTCTCTCTCTCTCTCTCTCTCTCTCTCTCTCTCTCTCTCTTTCTTTCTTTCAAGACAGGATCTCCATATAGCTCTGGCTGTCCTGGATCTAACTATTTAGACCAGGCTGGCCTTGAAATCACAGCTATCCATTGGCTTCTGCCACCTGAGTGCTGGAATTAAAGGCATGCACCACCACAGCTGGGTCCTTCTCATTCTTATACCTGTTATTTACTTCTCCCATTCCACAGGCTAGGAACTCCTATTCCACAGGCCGGGAACTCCCATTACACAGGCTGGGAGCTCCTATTCCACAGGCTGGGAACTCCTATTCCACAGGCTAGGAACTCCCATTCCACAGACTGGGAACTCCCATTCCACAGGCTGGGAACTCCCATTCCACAGGCTGGGATCTCTCATTCCACAGGCTAGGAACTCCTATTCCACAGGCTAGGAACTCTTATTCCACAGTCTAGGAACTCTGGGTGAGTAGATGGTAGTGCTGATACATGCCATACTTCAATTCTAGATTTTCATCCTAAGCATAAAGTTTAGGTTTGCAGTAAATACCTTTAACAGATTGAAAATGCTCCCTTCTACTCTTAGCAATTTCTTTTTTATACAGCGTCTCACTGTGTAGTCCACGGAACTCACTATTTAGACCAGGCTGCCTTTAAACTCACAGAGATCTGCCTGTCTTTACCTCATGAGTGCTGGGGTTAAAAGGATGCACCACCACACCTGGCCCCTCCCTTCCATTTTTAATTTGCCATCACATTTTTTAAGAAATATTTATTTATATTTTGATGAGTGTATGTTTGCCTGAGTGTGTATAACTACACTGTGTGCATGCAGTGCCCATGGAAGCCAGAAGTGGGCGCCAAACCTGGAGTTACAGGTAGTTGTGAGTACCCTACCAGTGCTGAGAACCAAACCCAGGTCCTCTGCAAGGTTGGCAAACACTCTTAAGCATTGAACCATTTCTCCAGCCCCTGATAACAATGAAAAAGAAAAAAAAAAAAGAATCTGTGTTTAGTTTTTTTAAATGCTATTTCTGTGTCTTGGAAAAGCCCATGTCATCTCCCCCTTCACCATTTAACTGGCATCCAGAGTGCCAAATTTCCGATTTCCGAACATTAAATTGTCCATTTGTGAATGAAGGGAAAATCGATATCAGTTTGGGGCCCATGCAAGCCTGAACCGCACTGGCCTTGGCCTTCAACTCTACTGTTTCCTTGGAAACTGCAGTGAAGATAAATGGGGGTGTTGTGTATGCAGCCTTTGTTGTGTGGGTTTGGAGGTGTCTCTGGTGGGCATGCTGGCCATCTGCTCACACAACTAGAACTGTAGGAAACACTAGTGAGGAATGCAGGCTGACACGATGAGCCAGAGTGACACCCCCCCCCCATGCCTTGCTTTCCACGGCAGCTGCATGTTTCCTGTGGATGAGTGACGGCAGGATTGGGTGTTGAACAGCTACTGGGCCTCTCAGTGAGATGGAGGTGCATCATCTCCCATGTCTCCTGGGGCCTGTGGTCAACTTGTAGCCATAATCACATGGTGGTGCTGCACATCCATTCCAACGATCAGAATGTGTGTGTGTGTGTGTGTGTGTGTGTGCATATGTGGGAATATTTGTATATTTGTTTGTGTGTACATGTATGTGGGTGTAAATGCACACGTGCGCAAATGCATGTGGAAGCCAGAGGTTGATGGCAATCTGTCACTGAACCTGGAGCTGGCTAGCTCAGCTGGGCTAGCTGACCAGTGAGCTCCAAGGATCCTCCATTTTCACCTCCATCAGTGGTAGAGGTGCACAAAGCCACTGCACTGGGTTTTTACATGGTTGTTGGAAATCCAAACTCAGGTCCTCACTCTTGTATGGCAAGCACTTTACCCACTGAGACATCTCCCCTGCCCCAGAGTGTACTGATTTTAAACAGTGCCAGATTCTATTTTCTAGTATTTATTTTACTATTTCTCCCAATGTATTCACAGTTGAATTTAGATTAAATTTTCTTTCTCATGCTGTCCTGGATTGGTATTGGTTGTTGTAGGTCCAAAATCCTTATCTGTAATTCCAAAATTAAATTTAATTCTGAAAACTAGAAGTAGATACATTTTTTTTGTTTGTTTATTGGAGGTAGGGAAAGAATTTGAGCAAGCTCACTGGGCAGCAAAACATATTGTGGGCTTCTGGGACACCCTTTAACTTCTGTTTATTCTACTTAGTCCGTTTTGTCTCTGGGATATTTGATTGTGTGAAGCTAGCCCAGCTGTACTAGGATGTTAGAGTTCAACAAACACACCTTCTAAACTTCCAAACTCACGTAAGTTTAAAGATTTATAACATGTGTACACATGTGTGTTTGTATTCGGTCACACACATGGGTGCAGGTGTCATTGGAGGCCAGAGGATTCCCTGGAGCTGGAGTCACAGGCAGTTGTGAGCCACCAAACATGGGTGCTGAGAATTGAACTTGGGTCTTCTGCAAGAGTAGTACATGCTGTTCACAGTTGACCCTTCTCTCCATCCTCCCAAACTCGTGTAAGTTTAAGATAAAAGATTGTAGAGCTATTTTAGCCTAATAAGATGAATTGGGTCATATTCTCTTGGCTTTTTGTTTTTGTTTTTTCCAGTAGGCTATTTGTTGTAGTTTGCATAACACAGGGGTCGTCTGTTTCTTTAAAGCATAGTTGTTGCTATTGTTGGTGGGTAAATTTTCATGGGGCTTGGTGCTTTGGGGCCCTTCTGTTTTCTTGAACCCACACTGACCAATTTAAGCACAAGCATGTGCTTGTGAGTGTGTGTGTGTGTGTGTGTGTGTGTGTGTGTGAGAGAGAGAGAGAGAGAGAGAGAGAGAGAGAGAGAGAGAGAGAGAGAGAGAGAGAGAGAGTGTAAACATGTGGTCCTATGGTTGGAGGTCAGAAGACAACCCCCGGTGTTGTTGGTGTACTCAGCCCCATCTACCTTGTTTTGAGACAGGATCTCTCACTGATCTGGAGCTTACCAAATAGGCTAGGTTGGCTGTCCCCAAAGTTCCAGGGCTCCACCTGTCTGCCCACCTCTAAGCCAGGATTACCACCACACCTGTTGTGTTGTTTTGGTTTTTAGAGACAGTTTCTCTGTGTAGCCTTGGCTGTCCTGGATCTCGCTCTGCAGACCAAATTGGCCTCGAACTCAGAGATCCGTCTGCCTCTGCCTCCTGAGCACTGGGATTAAAGGCACACCTGTTTTTTTAAAGCATGATTTCTAGGGTGGGAACTCAAGCCCTTGTACTTTCAGGACAAGGACTACCTGACCCATCTTTCCAGCCCTCTAACTTTTCTTAGTCCCCTCTAACTTTTCTTAGTCCCCGTGAAGAAGCACGGATTTACAATTCAAAGCGTTCCAAGTCACTGATGACTAATTATCAACAGGCCGTTTGATTTGCAGAAACTGCTGCCTTTGGGGCTGGACAGTTCTGAGGTTCTAGTCAATGTAGTTATGGAGGCAGCATTCAAATTTTACCTCTAGGGGGCAGTCATAGACCATAAGTTGATGTTCTATTTTTTTTTTTTTAATTATCTTGCATGGATATCGGGTGAATAAATGGAGTCTAACAAAAGCTGAGGGATCTACTTGGATGATGTAAGTTTTAAGTAGTAAAAGGTAATTCTGAGCTATTAACCAGGATCTATTTGCCATCAAAGTCCACGGTCTTAACAGTATGCAAATCTCTCTCCCTCCGCTCTCCCCCTCCTTCCCTCCCTCCCTCCTTTTCTTCGTCCTTTCTTCCTTCCCCATTGAAGCAGAATACCACAACGTTAGATGTATTGTCTCTGAAACAACCTGCTTGACCAACGGCTTGGTCCATGCAGGTACCTGCAGGGTATGACTGCAACAGGAAATTGAATCATATGAAGAATAGGTTGCCTGTTATACCCATCAAAGTCTGAATATTGACAGCTATGCACCAAAGGAAGGTGACTAAATTGCTCTGTGGGCCAAGTTCCTCATCTATTGCAATGAAATAACAGAAATGTTGGCTAAGCCTTGAGCATAAGCAGACAGACAGAATTACCCACTGCATGGCTTGGAGCCTGGGTAGGTGATAAAATGCAGACAAGAAAAGGATATCAAAGTATCTTGGGAACAGCGGTTCCAGGAGTACCCAGCCACCCCTTGGGATGGGGGAACCAAGGGAAGGTGTTTAAATGATCAAAACTCAAGCTTAGCTGACGGGCCCTGCAGAGGGAGGGGCTCAAATCTCCCAGGAGGGTTGCTCCTCAGCCAGCTGTCATGGCAGTTTTAACTGAAGCAGGATGGGGTTGATCTGCAAGAATAGGAAAACTGCTGCCTGTTTTCAGATAACCCACAGGAAGTAACTGCAGGGGTCTGGGGGAAGAAGGATTGCTGGGTGACGTTCACAAGCTCAGAAAACCCAAAGGAAAGAGACAGTCCCCTCCTCCTCTCCAGACCCCTCCTACCCACTTGCTAATGGGGAGCCTGCTTTGGTAAAACAGAAGTGTGACTCGCAGTCCCTGCCTCAGCAGAGCAGAAAGGGTGGTTTGAAGCTAATATGTGGCAGCTAAATAATTATTAACACAGCCTGTTGCTTTGGATACTCAAGTGTCCATTTGCACCTCTCTTCACATATTTAAATTCCAAGTCAATAAAAAATAATGTTGCCACTTGTCATTTGTCTGCCTAGATAAACCTTTAAATTCAATTCTTTTGTTGTTGTTGTTTTATTTTGGTTTTTGTTTTTGTTGTTTTGTTTTTGAGACAGGGTCTCTCTACACAGCCCTGGCTATCCTGGAGCTCACTCTGTAGACCAGGCTGGCCTCGAACTCACAGGGATTTGCCTGCCTCTGCCTCCCAAACTGGAATTAAAGGTGTGTGCCACCACTCCAGGCTGATATTCAATTCATTATAATAAAAATTCACTAGGATTGGCTAGTTAAGAGCAGTGGCTGCTCTTCCAGAGGACCCAGGTTCAATTCCCAGTAGCCACATGGCAACCCGAAAACCATCTGTAACTCCAATTCTGAGGGATCTGATGCCTTCTTCTGCCTTCTACAGGCACTACATGCATATGGTGCACAGACATACGTGCATGCTGAACACCCACACACATAATATCAAAATAAAAGTTAATCAAAAACATAATCTTACTAAGATTTGATATGCAACACATAGAACCCAAAATTCATAAGAAAGAGGAAAGACATGTCCAGGAATATCCAAGATGATTCTGGGGGGAAAAAAAGACTGAAGTATCAGGTACAAAGGTAAAGCACAGTAGGAATTTGTGGCATTCTCTTCTGGGGCTGCTTTTTGTTACTGTTATAAAATACCTAAGAAAATCAACTTAAAGAGACAATATTAATGTCAGCTCACAGCAAGTGAGTCGGTCAGTCCAAGGTCACTTGGCCCTACCAACCCAGGTCTACGGTGAGGCAGAACATGGCGGCGGGGAACAGGTGGTAAAATGAAATTGCTCACATCACGATGGCCAGGAAGTAGAAAAAGCCCCTCCTCTCAAGCCCATTGAGTCAAGAGTCCGTAAACACATTACTCTAGTCATGAGATGAGCCATTCAAGACCCAGTCACCTCCCAAAGGCCTCATCTTTGAACACTGCTGCATTGGGGACCAAGCCTTCAACACACCCGCGTTCTGCCAGACCACAATGATCTTGTTCTTGTTTTCAAATTTCCTTGGGTGTTCTTGCTCTCCTTAGGATATCTTAGGATATCTTTGGGATATCTTAGGGTATCTTGGGATATCTTGGGATATCTCAGGATATCTGCCTAATGAAAAAGAACTATCATTCAGTCCTTCAAAGAAGGGCATTGAATCCCGACCCTAAATGGGGAGATACAAAGTTTTCATGCTCATTTTAATACCTACCTTTGGGAGACATTCATGTCATTCTCTTCTCTGGCATATTAATTGTGCTGGCTAGTCTTATGCCAACTTGACACACTAGAGTCATCTGAAAGGAGGGGACCTTAATTGAGAAAATGCCTTCATAAGATCAGGCTGTAAAGCATTTTCTTATTTAGTTATTGATGGAGGAAGGCCCGGCCTATGGTGAGTGATGCCAATACTGGGCTGGTGATCTTGGGGTCTATAAGAAAGCAGGCTGAGTAAGCTATGGGGAACAAGCCAGTAAGCAGCATCCCTCCATGGCCTCTGCATCAGCTCCTGCCTCCAGCTTCCTACCCTGTTTGAGTTCCTGTCCTGACTGCCTTCAGTGATGGACTACAATGTGGAAGTGTAAGCCTAATAAACCCTTTCCTCCCCAACTTGCTTTTTGGTCATGGTGTTTTCTCACAGCACTAGAAACCCTAGCTAAGACATTAATTATCTATCAAATTTGGTCATAATCCCAAATAAACACTCCCTCCACCCTCTCTGACAAGGCTCATGTATACTAGGCAAATTCAATATGTAGCTGAAGATGACTTTGAACTTCTGATCCCCAAGTGCTAGGATTACAGGTATGGGCCACTGTGGCCAGTTCATTTGATGTCAGGAATTGAACCCAGCGTTTCATAATAGGCAACTACTCTACCAGTGAAGCTACATCCCCAGGCTGCTTTCTTCTTCCTATAAGCAATCTATCCCACTCAGAAGACTGTGCTCTACATCACAGTTATTATTACTGTCATAATGGTTAAGTGAGACACCACTTTGTGCCCCAGAAAACTGTGAGTAGTCTCGTCATGAAGTCAACCACAGGTGATCATTTGACTGGGGTGTCACAGACTGCTGGCATCCACTTTTCTATGAGCAAGGAGCTCAGCATTTGAGTTTCAGCCAAGAATCAAATCAAATCAATGTCACCTCCCTCAAATCCCCTCTTCAAGGGTCTGTGTTCTGTGTCCACATCTAGCACAGATTTCTAGCCAGGCAGGGCACAATCAGAAGGTAGAATCTTCAGTAATTTGAAGAGTGAAAATTCAACCTAAAAAATTGCTAATTATATCGCTGAACCCCAAAAAAGTTTGGGTTGCATGGAACTGAGATTGGAGCCATACTGACTATGACAGGTTATCTCAACTGTCAGCTCAGTTAGACTGAGAGCCACCTAGAAGATGAGTAAGTACGCATCTGGTAGAGGAAGGAGGACAGCAGCCACGCTGTGCTCTTCCTGCTGGTGCTGATGCTGGCAGACACCAGAGTCCAGCTTGTCCAGCATTCAATGCGGGCTCACACCAGTATCTCTTCAGGGTGTCCAGGCTGTCTGCCTCAGACTGGAGCTGTTTCAGCCACACTTACACTCTGACACTTCCAGCTTGGGCCAGCTATAGCTTCTTAGAGCCTCAAATCTTCGGAAGGCAATAGTCAGACTATCCAGCCTCCAGTGATGGAAGCCAATCTACTATACCCCTGTTATGCCTATTATATTTATGTTTCATTAGCATTTACTAACTACACTTAATACTGAGTTCCATTATGACATTTTCATACACACACACACACACACACACACACACACATACATACATATTGTATTTTGATTACATTCACTCCCCCATGACTCTCTTATCCCTCTCTTCCTCCCACAGGTCCTCTTCCTCTCCCCAACTGGTCTTCTTCTAATTTAACAGATTTATGTGTATTTGTTTATTTAGTGACCCGGTGAGTTTCACTAGGGTTGCTTACAGCAATGTGGGTGAGAGGTTATTTACAGGAGCATGGGTACCTGAGTAGTGGCCGCACCACTGAAGAAATTGCCTCTCCCTTCCCCAGCAACCCTTCAGTGCCTAGAACTCCTCATGGAGGGGAGGGGCCTCATGAGGCTCCCCTCTCCACACAGGATGTTGACAGCCCAATCTTATGTAGCCACATCATGCGGCAGTCAGTGTTACACAGTGCTCCATCCCCTCCCCTGGCACTTACATTCTTTCTTCTCTCTCTCTCTCCCATGATGCTTCTTGAGCCTTCGAGGGAATGATACAGATGTTCCATTTATGACTGAGCCCTCAACAGTCTCTCTTCTCAGCAATTCGATCAGGCATGAGTCTCTGCAGTTCCCACTGCCTAGAGCTAGATGAAGCTGCTCTGACCAAAGCTGGTTTTGGGTTTGTTTGTTTGGGGGTTTTTGTTTGTTTGTTTGTTTGTTTTTGTTTTTGTTTTTTGGACATAGGGTTTCTCTATAGCCCTGGCTGTCCTGCAACTCACTGTGTAGACCAGGCTGGCCTTGAACTCAGAGATCGCCTGCTTCTGCCTCCCAGTGCTGGGATTAAAGTCATGCGGTCACCACCACAGCAGGCTGGTTCTGTTTCTTTAGAGAAACCTAATATACTCACCTAGATGACAACCCACCCTAGAGCATACCTTTTACATGCAAATAAGCTAAACAAAGCTGCGTTTATAATCCTTACCACCAGCTCTTTTAGACTCTGGAGGGTTTTCTACCTGCCCTAATCATGAAGGCCAAATTCTAAACACCTAAGGGGAGCCCCTGTACCCCCAAAGTCTGCTGAAATGATTCAAACCAACCAAACTCAAGGCTGCTCACTATGCCTTGCTCAGTTCTTCTAATGAAAAACACAACAAAGAGTCCTGCCCATGTTTACCCCTCCTCTGTCCCCACCTGACCTTGGTGCGGCTCCACGTTCCCCCCTCCCCCCCGCCCCCCCTGCTTTGCAGGGCCACGCCTCCCATTTCCAGGCACCCGTGAGACACTTCTCCCTTCCTCATAGTCACTTCTGTGTTTCCACAGCACCCCTGATTTAAACAGTCCCACGCAGCATCCTCCATTGACAGGGCCTAACACAAAGCCAGTTAGCAGAGCACAAATGTGGCTTCTGGAGCCCAACCCTGGCCTCACAAAGCAGATTACCGCGGGGCGGGATGGAGCAGAAGGATAGCAGCTTAATCACCGGCGCAGTGCTCAAGTTAGATAAGGCCCAAACTATTAAGGAGCTTACAGTGCGGGGCAAACTGTTTATGACTCAAATGTAGCGGAGCAGAAAATGCATCTCCAAGGCCTGCCACCACTTGGGAACATCGTGTATAGGAAGGCTAGCAGAGACAGGCAAGGAGTAGGGAGGCTAGGAAAGGCTGGCAATGGGGCTGTTAGAGAGGCCTGCCATGCAGACATTTAGCAACGGCGTGGGTGTCTTACAGCTCCGTGGATATCAGAGAGCAAAGCCTTAGGGCAGAGAAGGGGACGTAGGAATACCGAGATAAGACGTGTATCAACCCTCAAGAGAGGCAAAGAGGCTGTGGGTGCTGGTTTTATTGTTCAATAGCCTGGCTATGGTGCTCAGGTGTTTGGTCAAACACTAGTCTTGCTGTCGCTATTGTATTACTTGGGATCTGATCAATATTTAAAGCAATAAACTTCAGCACACTGTGAGTAAAGCACACTGTCCTCCACAACGTGGGTTGGTCTCATTCAGTCAGTTGACGGCCCTAAGATTACAGTTCCCCGAGGAAGGAAGAATTCTACCTCCAGACTCGGGTTTAAAAATCCTGCTTGTCTCTCCAGCCTTCCCATTCCACAAGAATGCAAACCAGCTCCTCCTGCCTGAATTGCCAGCCAGCCTGTCTCACAGACTCTCCTGACTCCTCATCACGTGAGCCAGTTCCCCTAAGGCTGTGTCTCCGTGCATGCCACACGCACCCCATTGGTTCTGTCTCTCTGGGGTGCATTACTGCAGGCCTGTGAGATGTGTGAAATGGGCCCAGGTGGAGTAGGAGGAAAGGCAGCAAGGGCAGGTTTTGCTTCGGAAGGACCAACAATGTCTGTTTAGAGAACAATTAGACTGTACGTAGAGGAAGGCAAACCACTTCCAAGGCTGTTCCGGCTCTCCAGGCAAGTGACAGCAGCTGTCACCAGAGATGCAAAAGCTGCAACCTCCCCCTCAACCCCCACTTCCCTCTCTGAGACAGGGCTCTCACTATGTAGCCCTGGCTGGCCTGGAACTCACTATGTAGGTCAGGTTGGCTTTGAACACATGGAGATCTGCCTGCCTCTGTCTTCTGCCTCCTGAGTGCTGGGATTAGAGGTGTGCACACAGCCAACTCTTTTTACATTTTATTTTTATGTAGATGGGTGTTTTGCCTGCATGGGTATTTGTGAACCATATGAATGCCTGGTACCAGGAGAGACCAGAACCTCTTCTGGCCTCTGGTAACAATGGCAAGCCACCACATGGGTACTGTGAATTGAACCCAGGTCCTTTGGAAGAATAGCCAGTGCTCTTAACCACTGAGCCATCTCTGCAGTCCCAGATATTGTCTCCTTATCTCAGATATTTGCCTTTAGGTTCTGGGTCTTTTAAGAAAAGCATCCTGGGGCTGGAGATGTGGCTCAGAGGTTAAGAGTACTGACTGCTCTTCCAGAGGTCCTGAGTTCAATTCCCGGCAACCACGTGGTGGCTCACAACCATCTATAATGAGATCTGGTGCCCTCTTCTGACCTGCAGGCATACATAATAAATAAATAAATCTTAAAGAAAAAAAGAAGAAGAAAAGAAAAGCATCTTCACACATACTACAAATACTACCACACACAAGCAATGATGGTAACATGGGGAGGCAGGACTCTAGTTATTGGCCAGCCTGCTGTCCTGTTTTGGTGCATTCCATAACCTATTCTTCCTAATCAAAATTAAATGGAAAGTCAAAGTGAAGCTTGGCTTGTTAAGGCTCGAGCAAGTGAGTAATTCAGGATAAAGATAAACCAATGATTTTTCTCCAGCAATGAGCAATGCTCTGCATGCTGTCAGCTGGGACGTGGGCGAGGCAGCAGAGGCTGCTGCTGTTTCTCAGGGGTGGCTATTTTGGGAGGCTCATTTATCAATGGTCACGACGGTGCCCTAACGAGTTTATAACTTGTAAGGAGTTCGCTTGCTCTTCTTCGCCGTTTCGAGGTGCGTTGGCCAGTGAGCACATCTGTATTTGATACTTCCTCACTCCTACCCGCTTCCAGTCCTGCTTCACACACAGTGCCTGTCACGGTGGGGTTAGCAGGAAGGTTGTCAGAACAGGGGTTTGTTTTTTTCTTTTTGGCTTTAAAATTTGTATTACATTTAGTCATTTCTTTGTGTGTATGTGTGCCATGGGACACATGTGGAGGTCAGAGAACGACTTGAAGGAATTGGTTCTCTCCTTCTGCCATGAGGACTGGAACTTGGGTTTGGGGCAGCAGCCTTTACTATTAAGTCATGTGACTAATCCCACACTGACAGGTTTCTGCTCACCTGTAAATTCTCCTTTCAGAATGCAAGTTTAACTAATTAAAACAATGTTTTATGTACTAGTAGTAGTAGTAGCAGCATATTTTTGTTTGGTTTGGTGTTCGTCTGTTTGAGACAAGGTGTCACTTGTTCCTGGTTGTCCTGGAAGTCTCTGTGTAGACCAGGCTGTCCTCAAACTCACAGAGATCTCCCTGCCTCTGCCTCCAAAGCGCTGGGATCCAGCCTTTTTAGGGTAGCTTTGGTTTGGTTGGTTTTGTTTTAGATTTATTTTTTACTTTGTGTGTGTATGACTATTTTACGTGCTTGTATGTATGTGCACCACATGCCTGCCTGGTGCCTCCAGAGACCAAAAGAGGGTATCAAGATTCCCTGGAACTGGAGTTACAGACGGCTGGGAGCCACCTGTTACGGCTTCTAGTCTTGGTTACTTTTCTATTGCTGTGACAGAATACCGTGACCAAGGCAACTTAGAAAAGAAAGCACTTAAGTGGGCTTATGATTTCAGAGGGGTGGAGTCCACGATGTCGGAGCAAAGGCGTGGCGGCAGCTGAGGGCTCACATCTTGACCCACAGTCTAGGGGTCTCCATTCGGTATGTCTTCTCTGCCGTTTAAAGAATGAAAAGGCAAAAGAGAAAACACAAACACAAAAACAGAAACAGAAACAAACAACCCAGGGCAGCAGGTGAGGGGTGGGAGGCCTCAAACACCACAGACAACAGCAGACCGAACAGCAGCTGAAGAAAGGCCTTCACTGGGCTGGGGGTGAGGAAACACACACATGCAGCTGAGGCTCAGAGGGAAAAGACCTTCTGCAAAGCAGAGCAGGATTCAGGAAGCCAAAAAATCCAGTGTGTGCTTAAGGGCTGGGATGTTTTTAAGTCTCTGAAGAATTTTCCTCCCCTAACTTAGGGTTGGGCAGTTTGAAAAAAAGACAGGATGGTCGGTTGGCTGACAACTGTGTGTACTATGTCCTGATTCAGGCCTGGAACTTGTTGAACCAGTCCATCAGCCAGGGGCTTCATGGTGGGAGACAAAACACACAAGACCTTTGTTTTAAGCTGCCAGGCTTTTGTCTCAAGTCAGGAGGGAAAGGAAGAAGTTGGCCGTCTTGGAAATTCTCCACCTTTATTACTCAGCCACGGCCCCTCCCCGTCTGTCTGCCTCCCAGGGAATCTGTCTATTGGTTAGTCTCTCAGTCGGAGGCACAGAGGAATGTAGGAGGCACAGTGGGAATGCTGTAAGTCTTTTGAAACCTCAGAGCTTGCCCCCAGTAACACCCCTCCTCCAGCAAGGCCACACTTCCTAACCCTTAGCCAAACTCCACCAACTGGGGACCAGGTATTCCAACACCCAGCCTATGGAGGCAATTCTCATTCAAGCCACCACACTGCACACACTGGTCCCCGTAGGCTTGTGACCATAGCATGATGCAAAATGCCTTTAATCCATTTTTAAAAGTCCCCATAGTCTTTCACAGCCTCAACACTGTTTAAAAGTCCAAAGCTCAAAGTCTCTTCTGGGACTCAAAGCCATCTCTTAATTGTAATCCCCTGTTGCAATGAACAACTTTGGGGGAACCCTGGTACCCTTGAATAGTATTTGTAGCAGTTTTCATTTGTTATTCCTTTTTTAGGGATAGAAAATTTCTTTTTGCATGCTGGAAGCTTAGCTGGGTGGGGTCCCTCCCCCATCCCTCTTCTGACCTCCTGAGGTATTGCTCTCTTGTGCATAAATCTATGTGCGCACGAGCACACACACCACACACACACACTTAAAAATAAGAAAAATATATATACATATGTGTATATACACATATATATTGTTTTCTCTGTGTTGTCCTGGCTTTCCTCACACTCACTCTGTAGACCAGGCTGGCCTCAAAGTCAAGAGATCCACCTGCCTCTGCCTCCCAAATGCTGGGACAAAAGGCATGTGCCACTACTGCCTGGCCAAGTACTTTTTAAGAAAAAGCTTGAAGGCACAGACTGAGACTGGAGGGCGATGACAGAGTGGGATAGCACTTAGCACTGAAGTGTGAGCCCCTGAGTGCAGATCCCAGAATCCACAGAGAGTGGGACACAGCAGCAGCGTATGCCTACAAGCCCATCTCTCCCACGGCCAGATGGGAGGCACAGACATGACCCCTGGGAGTTTGTGGGCCAGCTAGCCTGATATACACAGTGGCCAACACCCAGGGACTCTGTCTCAAACAAGGAAGACGCTAAGAACCTACATCCAAGGCTGGTCTTTGACCTCTGCATGTGCACCGTGGCACACAGCCCCCCACCCATGCACAAAGATTTAAAGCACAAACTGAGAAAAATACTTAGTAACTATATGACAGGCAAAATATTTTACCTATAGCGCATAAAGAGATAAATTTTACATATAGCACATACGATAAATTAATAAGAAAAGGATAAGCCACTGGCAAACTGGCCCAGAGTTATAAAAAGACCAGTCATAAACAAATAGGAAAAGTCAACAGATATATTCAACACTAGTAATAATCAGAAGGGGCTATATCAATGACAAGATCTACTTTCTTATTGAACTGAAAAGTTTTAGAAGTAGATACTGCTTTATTGGACTGAAGTGAGGGAAATAACCCATGTAATTCATAATAGGAGTGTTAACTGACAGAGAACAATATTAAGAACTTACCAATCAAAGAGATTTGATTTGACTCGCCCTATGCTGTGCAGCTTCTTTTACTGTCTGAATTTATTTCAATCAACTTGAACTTCTCTATTTTCTTCTCTCTCTCTTTCTTTTTCTTTCTTTCTTTTTCTTTCTCTCTCTCTCTCTCTCTCTCTCTCTCTTTCTTTCTTTCTTTCTTTTTTTGGTGGTGGTAACAGGTCTCATTATGAAGTATAAACTGGTTTCAAATTTGTAATCCTCCTGCCTCAGCCTCCAAATTCTACAATTATAGGAGTGTACCACCACACTTCCATCATGAAAGACTTTTGTAACTAAGAAGCAAAGAAAGAAATCTGGACATTGTGTCTCATGGCTGTAATCCCAGAACTCAGAAGGCTGAGGCAGAAGGATTGCGATGAGTTTGGGATCAGCTGGGGCTACACAATGTGTCCTAGAACAGCCTAGGGTAGGGACCCCGTCTCAAAAACAAACGAAAGGGTTGGAGAGATGGCGCAGTGGTTAAACGCACATGCTATTTGTGCAGAGATCCAGGCATCAGTTTCCAGCCTCCAAATGGAGCTCACAACCACCTGTAATTCCAGTTCCAGGAATTTTCTCGCCCTCTTCTGACTTCTCTGGGCATTGCATGCACGAAGTGCACACACATTAGTGCAAAACACTCAAACACATACAAATGAATGCATTTTTTTTTAAATACAGAAAAAGAGAGAAGGACTGACCTTCAAAATTTTAATAAACATTTAAATTTAAAAAAATGGCAGGTGGTGGTGGCAAACACCTTTAATCCTAGCACTCGGGAGGCAGAGGCAGGTGGATCTCTGTGAGTTCGAGGCCAGCCTGGGCTACAGAGTGAGATCCAGGACAGCCAGAGCTACACAGAGAAACCCTGCCTCAAAAAATAAATAAATAAACAAACAAATAAATAAAATTACTGAGCGGGGGTTGGGGAGACGGCTTAGTAGTAGCAAAAGAGCTTGCTGAGCAAATGTGAGAACCTGAATTCGGTTCCCCAAACCAGGTAAAACACTGAGTCTAGAGTTCTGTGCCTGTAACCTCAGCTCTGAGAGGCATGACAAGAGAACTCTGGGGTGACAGGGGGCTCCTAGACTGGGCTGTGTAGCCAATCCATGAGCTCCAGGTCCAGGGAGAGATCAAGGAACACTTGATTTGATTTCTGGCCTCTGCAGATCCATGTACATGCATGCATACACACACACTCACCCCCAAATCCTAGACTGTCAGACAGCTGTTGTGAGACCTGAAGTCTTGTAGGCTTTGGAGAGCAATTTGATGTCTTGTGTTCCTAGGAACTGACTATACTTAGACAGGGAGAGTGGACTTATCCAAGGAATTTATCCAGGGAGGCAAATACGTGTCCCTCTTAACTCCTTCTTGAATACTGAATTTTCACCATGAGGATATATTTCATAGGAATATTTCATATTTCTAGACTTTGTCCTGATGGTAAACCATAGACATTAGCTAATGCCTAGCCGTAAGGATGTTCTTTGCTCCATGATTTCTAATAGTGGAAAGCTGTAAGCAATATTTCAACATCTAACAAGAGCAAACTTCCCGAATGAACTACAGTGCATGGAAAATGGGGGAGGGGGGCGGTGATGACTCGGTCAGCAAGGGCCTGCTGTGCAAGCCTGAAGGTCTAAGTCAGGGTCCCCCAGATAGTGGTGCAGGACTGTAGCCACAGCACTGGGGGAGTGGAGAGAGCAGATTCCTGGAGCTCACCAACCAGCCAGCCTGGTGGAATCGGTTAAGAGACGTTGACTCAGAAACTGAGGTTTGGGGAGGGAGAGGCAGGTCAATCTCTGTGAGTTTGAGGGCAACCTGATCTACATAGAGAGTTCCAGGACAGCCAGGGCTAAATAGTGAGACTCTATCTCAAAGACAAACAAACAAACAAACAAACAAACAACTAAGGTGGAGATTGACTGAGTACACCCAGTCACCAATGTCAACCTCTAGCCTCTGCACACATGTGCACATGCATGAACACCTGCACCACCATGTGCAACCCCCACACATGAACACTCACAGCGATATTGTACTTTCAAATGACTTTGTAGAAAAATGTGTATTATATGGAAAAATGGCCAAAATGCATAAGAAGATCAAATTTTAAATATATATAACAGGGTTGGTGAGATGGTTCACCAGGTAAGGGTGCTTGTCTCCAAGACTGGTTGGTGACTTAAGACCTACCGATTAAAAGGAGTGAACTGACTTCCACACAAACATTGTGGCATTCGTGAACCCACTCCCCACACAATAAGTAATAAACAAATAAAGGTAATAATATATGTATATGTGTATATGTATGTATATATATGTATGTATGTATTATGTATGCCAAGATTGTAGCACAGACTGTAATCTTAACACTAGAGAGGCTGAGGTTAGCCTGGACTGCTGAATGAGTTAGTGGTGATTACATAGTAAGACTCTGCCTCCAAGGGGAGAAAAAAAAAAAGCTATCAGCTCTCTGTCTATTTGTCTATCAGTGCCTAACTAACATCACTGACTTAACACATCCCACTGCTCTCAAAAGTGTCCCAGTAGCTTTGCTACAGTTTAGTTTTTTGTTTTTTTTTTACATTTAAATTTTGATTGAAATTTTAAAAGTTAATGCCACTTTTTAAAATTCTCCTTTTCCCTACTTCATTCTTTGTCTTTTTAATGACAAAAACAATTCATGAGCTAAGCGTTTATCTATTTACAGTTTTATTACATTTTGCTTATTTCTTTTCTGTGTGGCACATGTATATGAGTGCCGTGGTGCCTAAGTGGATGTCAGGATACAACTTGTGACAGTCAGTTCTCTCCTTCCACCATGTAGGACCCAGGGATTGATCTCAGGGCCTCAAGCTTGACGACAAACACCTTTACCCCACTGAGCCATGTACAGTTTTAAATAGTCAGGCAGGCAGATAAATAGACAGATACACAATCTAAGGCAATGGATACCAAGAGGCCCAGTGAAAACAGAACTTGCTAAAAAAAAAAAAATCAAGAATTTCAAAATGGCAACAGCCCAACACTGAATCAAGGGTGGGGCTCCTGTGTAGCTACAATTTATACATTCACAAAGCCAGCCCTATGCAGAAGTCTGCTTCGGCTGTGAAGAACTATGGGAAATCTCAGCCCTGGTCCAGTCCAATCAGAAAGAACAAAGCTGATATTTCAAATGTGAGCCCTACCAGGTGCCCCATAGACCAAATCTCCATCTTGAAAATCGAAGGAATCCTACCTGCAGTCACACGGAACTCATCGTGATAAGCCACGTGACAGGCAATGTTTGTTGAACACTGATGATGTACCAGATTTTAACCATTTTGTATGGCTAATGCTTTGAAATCCTTACAGTAGCCCCATAGAGAAGGAACTATAATTGAACTAGTTTGGAGTTGAAGACATGGGATCAAAGAGGGCCAATGACTTACCTAAGGTCACATGGCTAGTGAGTATGAAGCATGTTGTTTGATCATCCTGGACCATCCTTGATTTCAGCCATTATTCTAATCTCCCAGGCTCACAGTACAATGTGTGGCGATGCCTAGTATGCGTGTATGTGTGTAAGTGTACATGTATATATACACTTACACACATACACAACATTTGTACAGTATATATATTATACAAAGACCAGTTCTCCTACTTGGGTACAACCTTTTAGTGTTTCCATGACAACCAATGCATGTATCTAAGAACACTTCCCCTCTGCTCCCGGACTCCTGTTTGTCAGTCAGACCATCGCTGGGTCTCTGTGGAAAAGAGCCCATCTCTGGAGGCCCTAAATGCCTAGAGGGGGATGCATTATGCCTGGGGCCTAGACCCGGTCATACCACCCTAAGTTTCAGAAATGGGCTATCCTCATGTTCTGGTGTTCAGATTTTCTGTTTCCAAGACTACTACAAACTCTTCCAGGAAGATGATGAGTTATCCCACCTATCCACCTTCAGAGCTGCACGTTTTAGGGTGTCTGAAAGAGCCCTGTGGTCTGAAGTGTATCTATGTGCTCATCAGAGTCTCTATCTGCAATATTTCGAGTCTGTACAAAAGTGACATGAGAGCAATAACAGCAAAAGCAAAGGCTGGAGTTATAGCTCAGTGGTAGAGCACTTGGCTAGGACACACGAGGCCCTGGGTTCCAGCCCCACAAAAGGAGGGAGAAAACTGTATTGTCCGCACATGTGCTGGACGGTGTTCTCAGCACTGCTTGAGATGTCTTGCTATAGTCAGTCCTTGCAGCATTCTCATACAGGAGGCTCTGGTGATAAATGAACAAAACAGGAAGGTTATTTGACTTGTCCAAGGGAGGTCACACGGTGGGAGGGGTCAACGACGTAGCTGTGATGGCATTTATCTCCCTGTGTGCCTTCCCTGCCCTTGCTGGGCTGTAATACTACAAGGGAGAACCTTTTGGTCTCTGCCCGGCTCTTCCACCCACCTTCCCTTCAAAAACCCTTTAGGGCCACTCAGAAACCCTTCCAAGTGAACCCACAGTCCCCTCTGCTGGTAGTTGCTTTTCACTGCAGACTGTCCCTGACCTTGAATGGCCTCTATTAGTGACCTTGAAGATGCCTCTGGCTTGGAGCCATAACAGGCAGCTCTGGCTATCTGAAGGGGAAAGGGTGGGGGCGAGAGATGAAGACAGGGGAGGGAGGTGGGGACAGCCAGGGATGACAGGTTAGAAGCGTTATGTGGTATCTCAGGGACACTGAGAAAGGGTTGAACAACCAAGGGATTGTCACAGAAGGAAAGGGCAGGTCCCAGTTCCCACAGTTGGAGATCATGTGACTGTCCTCATACAGCATCCTTATCCAGGTGACTCATCTCTAACAAGAGATCCCTGTGTCTCTCCATTCAAAGTTCCAGACTACCAGGACATAGCAGTCGGCTGGGCCCTGTGTATCTGGTTATGGACTCCCAGAGGGTCATGGACGTATCTAGGACCAAGGATGCTGTTCCCAACATTGAACAGCCGGAATGGCACTGGCAGGGACCCATCAGAAGTCGTTGACCAATCTCTAAGCAGTGTGCTAGAAGTTCTATGCTGTGCCAGGCTGGAGGGAAGGGAAATAGAGACTCCACTAGTAGCTGCTGTGACAGCTTGTAGGAAGTGGCTCCGTACATACCAAGGGATACTGAAGCGCTTCTGTGTATTGACCATCAGTGTGGCTGTTCTGATGTGGATTCAGCCCCTCCCCCCTATACTAACCCAATTCACCATCTCTACTCTCGGAGCCATCGGGGAAGCCCTGGGTGAGGGATGCCATCCTAAGCCATTCTCTCAGGTATTGTGGGTCTGTGAAACACAGCTACATTGTTCTGCAGATGACCAGACAGCAGCATGACATGTTTCTTCACAAGGGTCCCAGGGAGCTCATGGCTCCTGATCTTTAGTCTCTGTACCCTAGACCTAAAGTTTCCAAGTTTCATTTATTTATTTATTTATTTATTTGTTTGTTTGTTTTGTGTGTACATGTGTGCATATGTATGCCATGCTGTGTGTGTACAGGTCAGAGGATAACTTATGGAAGTAGGTTCTCTCCAACCTCATGGGTTCTAGGGACAGAGTCAGGTCATCAGGCTTGGTGGCAGATGCCTTCACCCATGGAGCCATCTCACAAGCCTCAATTTTGCTTTTGGTTTTTGTTTTTTGAGACAGGACTTCTCTGTGTGTAGCCCTGGCTGTCCTGGAACTCATTCTGTAGACCAGGCTGGCCTCGAACTCAGAGATCCACCTGCCTCTGCCTCTCAAGTGCTGGGATTAAAGGTGTGTGTCATCACCGTTGGCTAACAAGCCTAAATTTAAGGTTTCTAAGCACACTCTCCAACCTAATGACTATGGTCTACTTAAGATTAATTAAATTTAAATTAATTGGAGTTTAAAATTCAGTCACTCGCCAGGCAGCAGCGGCGGCGGCAGCGGCGGCAGCAGCGGCGGCGCACACCTTTAGTCCCAGCACTCAGGAGGCAGAGGCAGGAGGATCTCTGTGAGTTCAAGCCTGGTCTGCAAATCGAGTTCCAGGACATCCAGAGCTGTTACACAGAGACACCCTGTCTCAAAAAGCCAAAAATAAATAAGTAAATAATGAAATTCAGTCATTTATTTGCACTAGCCATAGTTCAAATGCTCACTAATCACACATACCCAGTGGCTACCTTCCTGGGTGGGACAAGCATAATATTTCAGTGCTTGAGCTATAAGAATCTATCTTCTGTAACTGTCAGGAATTGATTGTATTAATTATTGTTTTCCTTGCTATGACAAAATGCCCAACAAAAGCAATTTCTCAAAGAAAGGGTTTATTTTAGCTCATATTCAAGGATGCAATCTGTCATAACAAGGAAGACACAGCAGTCGAGCCCAAGGCAGCTGGTTACCACTCCATCTGCAGCCAGGAAGCAGAGAGATGGATGCTGCTGCTCAGCCTCCCTCTTTTTCCTTTGTGCTCAGTGGTCCAGGATCCCAGACCATGAAATGATGCCACTCACATTCAGGGTGAGTCTTCCTTGCTCAATTAAACCTTTCTGGAAACATCCTCATCGAATAACCTAGAAGTGGGTTTCCATGGTGATTCCAGGGGCCAAAGTTCACCTTAGAACAGCCACACTGCTTGTTAAGACACTGAAGACTTCTGAACCCACGAGGTAAGTTACTGCTTCTCCCGGGCACATCTGCAAGGACCGGGGTGGAATGAGGTATGGAGAAGAGTTGGAGACGAAAGACAGAGTGGCAGTATCAACTAGAGAGAGAATAGAGGCTGCTGTGTCCTCGAGTGGCCAGTGTGACAGTTACTTGTGATTGTCAATGTGCCTGGATTTAAATCTACGCATCCTATGGGTCAGCTGAGATAAAACTGGGAAGTGAGTTACACTGCTCTTTTTGAAGATAGGTCAGAACATTATGAGCTAATCCCTTGATGTCTCTCGTTTTAGACGTTTCCTGGCTGTGATGAATACCCGAGAGAAACAACTAAAAGAGAGATTTATTTTGCATCATGATCTGAAAGGTCCAAGATTGAATGAATCCATTGCTTTGACCCCAAGGCCAGGCAGAACAGTATGACAGCAGAAGCATGTGACAGAGACTGCTCACCTCGTGGTGACCAAGAAGCAGTGGCATGCTGGTTTCTTCCTTTCTCCTCTTTTATTCCATCCAGATCCCCAGCCTATCAGATGGGAGCTTCACATTCAACACATGTTCCCCTCCCCTTAAATGACTGGAGCCTTTATCAGCCGACTCGCCGGTAGGTTATAGTAACGGGTGATGCTGGTAGGCTCTGGGCGGCAGGAGAGGGCCACCTTTATTTCTTTGTACAGCAATGGAAGGAGAAACAGTTGCCACAGCAGCGAAAACACCAAGGCGGAGGCGGGCCACTCCAGCTCTCCCAGCAGTGAGGGTGACCGCAGGCACTCCAGTAGCCTCAGCAGCATGGCATTCTTGGACTCTAGCTCTGGCTGTGACAGCAGCAGCAGCAGCAGGAGACTTCAGACATCTCTGCTGCAACCTCAACAACAAGGTGAACCCCTGGGTTCCTGCAGGGCAGTAGCAACGCTGCTTCTCAGGGTGGCGGGAGCCAGAGCGGCACTTATGAAGGTTGCACACGGGCTCTGGAGAGCATCATTTCGTTGTTTGGTTGGTTTTTGGTTTTTGGTTTTGCCCTTCCAGCCTCAAGGTGATGGCGGCTCCCTATACTTAGAGGTTTCTGGGTAACCTCACGATCTGCACTTCTTCCCCCAGCTCTTCCAACACTTGTATCCAGTCCCTGGTATTGCGTTCCTTCTCCAAAATTCTAGAAGGGATTTTGTTTTCCTTGGAATGCGAGGGGACGTGATGGTGCTGCTTCCCCAGCAAAGCCTTCAGTGGCAAGTGTGCCTCTTCCACCCTGTTTTCACTGGCTAGAGACCCTAGGGGAGCAGAGCTCAACCCGTGGGTTGTGACCCCTTCGGGGGTCAAATGACCCTTTCACAAGGGTCGCATATCAGATACCCTGCATATCAGATACTTACATTACGATTCATAACAGTAGCAACATTACAGTTATGAAGTAGCAGCGAAAAGAATCTCATGGTTGGGGGTCACCACAACACGAGGGATTGTATTAAAGGGTCACAGCATTGGGAAGGTTGAGAACTGCTGCCCTAGGGAACGGTACAACTACAAGCGAGCAGGACCCAAGATCTGTAAATCCCCCAAAGGGTGGAGAGCCATTTATCAACCAGGCACTGACTGTAGACTGCACACAAACAAGAATTAATAATAATCTGCCTCTGAGTCACGCCGCTGACTGTGGGTCTATTTGTTACAGCAGCTCAGCCTCTGCCCGATGACAGCCAGGATTAATACATGACGGGAATGTACTGCTTACTAACGGCAGGCACTCGGCTGAGCACTTTATCCTTCATGAATCTTCACACTCAAGTGCTTCCTGTTACCCATGTGTAGGCTAGGACACCAAATTGCAGAGAGATTAAGTGCGTTTTGCAAGATTTGTCTGACTCGAAAGCGTGGGTGGGTGGGATCACTTCTGCTTGTCTCCATCCTGATTTACCCTGCTCTGCAGGAAGCTGTCCGATTACGTCGCTCTGGCTTTCCCTTAGGGTTGGCCAGCGAGACACGCGTAGGAGCGAGGCACACGGAACAGAGGAGAGGGAGGTTTTGTCCCACCCACTGCAAGCTCCCTGTCAGGCTACCTGATAGAACTGGCTGTGTTCCTTTGCCAAAGGCCACAGCTCCCATCAGAAAGCCATCTGGGACGGCAGAGCTCACTGGTACCGGCTCTCCACTGTCTTAGCTCTAGGGGCACTTGACAGTATTTTGTTAATTTCTCTCAACCCGATGCACCTGTGCAGAGAGTTCCCTTTCTGACTTATCTTCAGTTGATGATAACAGTGATAAATGATGATTAATGATGATCCCTGTGATGGCTAATGTTAATTGACAGGCTCTGCACCAGTGTTTCTCAACATGTGGGTCACGACCCCTTTGGAGCTTGAAGGACCCTTTACAGTGGTCGCCTAAGACCATTGGAAAACACAGATATTTACATTATGATCCCTAACAGTAGCAAAATTACAGTTATTAAGTAGCAACGAAAATAATGTTATGGTTGGGGGGGGTCCCCACAACATGAGGAACTGTATTAAAGAGTGGCAGCATTAGGAAGGTTGAGAACCACTGCTCTAGGGTCACCTAGGAGACAAGGCCTCCAGGCACACCTAGGCATGGACTATTAAGATTAGGTTTGCCTTTGGGCATGTCTGTGAATGTTTATATTGATTAAGTTAATTGAGGTGGGGTGGCCCCGTTCCCTGGGCTGGGATCCTGGGACACACCAGAAGAAGGAGGCTAGCTGAGCACAATATTCCTTGCTCTCTGCTTTCCGACTATAGATGTGACCAGATGCCTCAGGCTCCAGCCATTGCCTGCCATGGACTGTGAACCACAAGGAGCCTTTTTTCTTGTCACTTCTTTTTATTTTAGTATTTATTCGATGTGCATTGGTGTTTTTGCCTGCATGTATGTCTGGGTGAGGGTGTTGGGTCCCCTGGAACTAGAGTTCCAGACAGTTGTGAGCTGCTATGTGGGTGCTGGGAATTGAACCCCAGTCCTCTGGAAGAACAGTCAGTGCTCTTAATTACTGAGCCCCCCCCCCCCCCTCTCTCTCTTTCTCTCTCTCTCTCTCTCTCTCTCTCTCTCTCTCTCTCTCTCTCTCTTGTTTTTTCAAGACAGGGTTTCTCTGTGTAGTCCTGGCTGTCCTGGAACTGGCTCTGTAGACCAGCCTGGGCTCGAACTCACAGAGATCCGCCTGCCTCTGCCTCCCGAGTGCTGGGATCAAAGCATGCGCCACTACCACCCAGCTCTGCCTTTTCTCTTTTAAGTGGCTTTTGTCAGTGTGTTTCATCATAGCAGTGTGACAAGCAGCTACTAACATGACCCCTTTGAGTGCTGTTTGCAGGCAGCGCCCTGATAGTACAGCACCCTGGGTTTTTAGAAACTTCAGGCACCTCAGTTTTTTGTCACTCACGTCTTCCTTAGAAGGAGCACCCACCTTTCTGACTTGGGACACCTGCTGTGGAAAGAGTGGGCTTTGCTTCAGATTGTAGATGCAGGCAAGGGCTTCAACCTGTCCAATCAGAGGGTTGCATCCTGCTGCCTTCAGTGATGAACTCGGAGGTTAGCCTGGGTCCCCATCAGAATGCTGAGTGACAGTGCTGGGAAAGAGAAGCCCTCTTGTTTTCTGTAAGACTCCAGCCCAAGATGCTGGCAGAGATTGTATCGTTTATGTTGATTTCAAGAAAGAAGGCAAGACTAAGGAGACAAGGCTGAGTCTCAGTTAAATACTATTCATATTGAGTAAGCCCCTAGGTCCAGCAATCCCTAAAGTCCAATCTACTCCTGGATTTTTCCCACCCTGAGCTATTAAATTCCCCTTTTTTACATAACCCACTGTGCTTAGGTTTTCTGTCACTTGCAATCAAGCATGATAACAGATAGAGAAATATGTAAAACTCATACATATTCTTTGCAAGAAAACAGCAACCACCTCTATCTAAGAAATGGGAAAAAGAAAAAGAATGCTTTTGCAAGTGATGCAGGGTAGCCTTAAGAAATTAAAAGAAAGGCAGCAAGGGCAGGTTTGGGAAAGGACATGTGCCATGGTGGTTCCTGGGGATTGAGAGAACGAATAGATGGTGGCATTAAGTCACTGCTCTGGAATAAGCCAGTACTGACCAACTGCCACCCAGAGATACTTTGCTCAAGATTCACATTAGCATGGAACTGGGGAGGGAGGAAGTAGACAGATAGGAGTAGGGTCATAGAGGGGGACAGAGACCCCGGAATGATTGATTTGAACTTGAGAAATTAAAAACAAAGTCATGCTTAGCAAACATGGGCAAAGGAAGGAACTCGGCTCTGGTGACCTCATTCTCTCCCAGACACAAAGAGACAGTGAAATATCTAGGACCCAGGGGAATTCCAGCTGTCACCAGGTTGCACTAGCCACGGTGGAGAAAACCCAGGGAGTCAGAGGCATTATCCATCACATGGGCACTGTTCAGGACCCAGAGGGAGAGGGCTTCCTATACAGCCACACTGTTTTCTGGCTCCTCCTCCTTCTACACAGAACAGGTGTTTGCCAAAGTGCAAGGCTGAGAACAGCAGAGCCATGACAAAACTCCAGAATTTTTGATTCTGTGTGTGTGTGTGTGTGTGTGTGTGTGTGTGTACTTGTGTATGTGTTCAGGTGTGTGCACATGTGTAAGCTTTTAAACGTGGAGGCCCAAAGCATTGAATGCCTTCCTCAGATAATCACATTCATATTTTTTAAAGATTTCATATTATTATTATTATTATTGTTGTTGTTGTTATTGTTGACAGCGTCTCACTATCTAGCTCTAGCTGGCCTAGAACTTGCTGTGTAGACCAGGCTGGCAATGAACTCACAGGGATGGCCTGCCCCTGTTTCCTGAGTGCTGGTATTGCAGATATGCACCACCATACTCGGCAATTTTTATTAGAATTAATTATGGGTATGTGTGTAAGTATGGTGCACACGAGTGCAGATTCCTACAGAGGAGGGGTCTAGAGTTACAGGTGGTTGTAAGCCACCTGACATGGACACTGGGAATCAAACTCAGATCCTTTAAATGAGAATGAACAAGCTCTTAATCACTGAGCTATCTCTCTGGCTCCCTCATTATCATTATTAATATTATTATTTTTTATTATTATTATTATTATTATTATTATTATTATTATTGAGACAGTGTCTCTCACTGGCCTAGAGCTAGCTAAGTAAGTTAGGCTAGCTGGCTAGTGAGCCTTAGGGACCCATTGTCTCTGCCTCCCAAGCCAGCACTGAGACTAGACACACGCTACCCACCTGGGTTTTTGCACTGTACTGGTTGGTCCAGCCTTCCCGTCCTAAGTTCCAGAACTTATATTGAAATACTCTCTAGTTGGTCTGCAGCCGCTTCACAGGAGACCTCAACCCACCAATGGACTCCACTCCTTCTAGGTACACAGGACAGCCAGTGGTGGCAAGTGAGGAATCTGAACTGAAACAAAGGTTGGAATCCTAATTTTGTTGCTGATGAGCTTTGTGATAATGGACAAGCTGTTCCCTTTCTTGAGCCTCTATTCACTACCAGGAAGTAATGATACCTACTGAAATTCTGTTGCCTATGCACCAGTACAGTTCAAGTGGTTCTGGAAAAGATCAAAATACTTCCAAACTATTGGTAAACAGATAACCATAGCCTTTGGCATCCCATCACTTTTACTTCTCCTTTGTCTGTCCCCACTTGATCCAAGAAGCCAAGTGTTAACTCTAGGCCAAACAGAGAGTTGAGACCTTCATCTAACCCTAAAGCCACCATCCACTGCTGCTGGTTGTCTTAGGGTTTTTGTTTTTTTGGTTTTTTTTTGTTTGTTTGTTTGTTTTTTTTTTTTTTTTTTTTTTTGGTTTTTCGAGACAGGGTTTCTCTGTGTAGCTTTGCGCCTTTCCTGGAACTCACTTGGTAGCCCAGGCTGGCCTTGAACTCACAGAGATCTGCCTGGCTCTGCCTCCCGAGTGCTGGGATTAAAGGCGTGCGCCACCACCGCCCGGCTGTCTTAGGGTTTTTGTTGCTGTGGTAAGGCACTATGACCAAAATCCAGACCAAAAAATCTTGGAGAGGAAAAAGTTTATTTCAGTTTACAACTCTCAAGCCACAATCCATCACTAAGGTCAGGGCAGGAACCTGGGGGCAGGAACTGAAGCAGAAGCCAAGGAGGAACACTCCTTCCTGTCTCGCTCCTCAAGGCTTGCTCAGCCTGCTTTCTCACACCATCCAGGACCACCTGCCCAGGCCTAGCACCACCAACAGTAAGCTGGATCTTCCCACGTCAGTCATTAAGAAAATGCTCCTAAAAGCTTGCCAAGAGGACAGTGTGGTGGGCACATTTCTCAATTGAGGTTCCTCTTCCCAAATGATTCTGGCTGTGTCAAGTTAACAAAACACTAGCCAGCACACTGGGAGTGTAAGAACCTAGGTGGGTTGTTGCCTTGTTTGCTTGTTTGTTTGTTTGTTTGTTTAAGACAAAATTTCTCTGTGTAGTCCTGGCTGTCCTGGAACTCACTATGTAGACCAGGCTGGCCTCAAACTCGATCCACCTGCCTCTGTTCCCCAAGTGCTGAGATTAAAGGTGTGCACCACCACTGCCCAGCATTGTTGCCTATTTTTAATATTGCCCTTGAGTGTGGTCATCTTTGAGACTGAGACGATACAGGTAAAGAACAGCAGAGTCTGAGAACTGGGCAGTGGTGGTTCATGCCTTTAATCCCAGCCCTTGGGAGGCAGAGGCAGGCAAATCTCTGAGTTTGAGGCCAGCCAAGTCTACACAGAGAAACCCTGTCTCAAAACAACAACAACAACAAAAAAAAAAACCCAAACAAACAAACGGAAAACACTGGTAGAGTCTGGCACACAGTAAAGCAACTCAGTCCACACCAGCTGTTACTACTTTAAACAGCAAACCCCGGGACAGGAGCTCAGGGTCAAGCACTGTGAGCAGGTGCAGATGGGTTGGGATTGGCAGTTCAGGAACTGTACAGGGTCCCAAGATGGTTCCAAGGCAAGGCTGCCTAGGCAGTCTGATCCAGGAAATGGGTATAGTCAGGACAGCCACATACTGGCCCCTTCACAATTGAGAAGGACTCACTGTACTTACTACTGCCCCCTGTCTGTGATGCTGGGGTGTCTCATTTCTCCAAGACAAGCATCTCCTAGTAGACTTTGCCTTTCAAAAACCAAAACTCGAATCTATGTTCACGTTATGCTTTGGACATGAAATAGCTCTCAAAAAGGTTGTACAATGAAGGTTTGCTCCTTAAGGCCATGTTCAAAGGAAAGACTTTTGGAAAGCAATTTTATCTTGAAGGCTTTACCTAATTGACGGATCCACTGATGGATTATTGTGTTGTTTTTAAGGGAAGAACTTCCATGTTTTCATTTACAGGAAGACTTTTATAGCTTCTCTTTGTGACACCCGCATCACCAACATTACTATTCTGGTTGGGACTATTAAGTAAAAGAAGAATTACTTAAACATACTCACTACCATAGCTGGTCTCAGTGACTAGGAGGCAGATGGTATATACAGAGTGGACATGCTGGACAAGCGAATGGTCTAACAGGACAGAAGGCTAGAAAGGAATGGCAGGGAATGTCATGATAGTAATCAGAACAGCCCACAACTTAAAACTTATTGATTCCACATTTCTGGAATTTTCCATTTGGTGTTTTGGGGCTTCAATTGACTGCAGGGAATGGAAATTATGGACACTAAAGCCACAAACAAGGATGGACTACTGTAAAGCTCTAGCACAAAGTCATCTTTCAACAAAGTAAGCTATTGTTTAGGGGCTCAGGAGTCCAAGAAAAGCCCTCAGATTCATGTCCCTATAATTCTAAAACACTGATACTTTATTCGTCCTCCTCCTCAAATCTCCCACTGCTCCACTGAGTCTCTGGTACCAGCTCCCACATTTTACAGACTGGGAGGTCCAGGGTGAAAAAGGACTTTCTTGAGATCCTATGAGGGGCCCTAGAAACAACCAGTCTCCTATCTGGCACTGTGGAGCCCCCAACCCTTTGTTACAACCCCAGAGAGGAGATACCCAGCTGCTAGGAAAACGGGACAGTGCACCTGGCTTAAGAGGAAATGGGATGGCTCATAAGGAAGACAAGGGTCCCACTGGTTTCCCCTCAGTGTGCTTAGTTTTCTAGTTTCTAAGACCAGTCCCAAAAACTGGACCTTTGCTGGTGGCAGGCCTGTTCCCATCCCCTTATGTATTGCCCATCTCTACATTTGCTGCTTGGACCGAAATGCCGCCTCTTCACCGCGGCTCTTCAGCATCTGCAATCCCATTTAACCAATCCCCACGCGTCCCGCCCCCACTTTTGATAGATCCCTTGAAGTCCCTCCTCCGCACGTGGCCCAGCCCAGGGATCTCTGCTCCCTTTCGCCCAGAGTTTGGCATTAGAGCGCTCCTTTCCACCACCTTGGGTTGTGAGCTCTCAAACACCAGTACATCTCTGGCGGCTGGGCGGGCTGTGGGGAGACCCCCAAGTACGGGAAGGAGGCGTTTTCGCTGCCCTGAAACCTTCCAGACCCGCTCAGTGTAAACCGCCTCCGGTTTGTGTCAACATCCGAGGCCGGAGACTGGCGGCGGCTGGGAACCGGCTCCATCTAAGCAACGGGAATGCAGGAGGGTGGGGAATGGAGCGGTTCTTGGGGTACGTAGAAGGATCCTTCTGGAGGGGAACCAAAGAGTCCTTTTGGGGGTCCTCGAGAAGGATAGGGCTTGAGAATGGATCTGATTAAGGTTGTAGGGGTGGCTGGCGGGAGCCCACGCCCTTATGTGTCTAGGTAGAAGGTACTTCCCCATCCACCCAGCTCTAGCTGCACCCACCCTCCCCTCTGCTTCATGGTGGGTAGTGGTGAGGGGGGAGGCGCTGGTGCAAAGGCCAGAGCTCCTGACCACCCAATCTCCTCCTTCCTTCACCCTGCCACTCTGCGGCTCCTCATTGATTCCTTCCAGGTTGGGGTAGGACACGGGATGGGGTCGCATCTTGTGAATCACCAACTCTCCTACCCCCACCCCCGCTGGGGCCCAGGAAGAGAAGGCTTAGAGATTCAACTGTGGTTCTTCTGTTCCCATAGCAACGGTGCGGTTGTTTTTTGCGAATCCACTTTAATCATCCGTACTTTTCGCTCCAAATTGTGACCCAGGCTCTGAGCCTCAGGGTTGAGGGACAGATGGGGGTACAGCCCTCTACAATCCTGGCGACTCGGGGAAGGTCAGCGCGGGCGGACGGGCGGGGCGCGCTGTTGTGGCCCAGACTCACAGGCCACCCCATCCCTACCTGAAACTCTGGCTGTCACTCGGTGCCAGCTGAGCCTATCGATGTCCAAGGTTCTTGAGAGGGGGCGGGCCTTATGCAAATCGTGTCGCCTTCGAGAAGCACATAGTGATACAAGAGCTCGGGAGGCGGCTCCAACGCGGACCTTACAGAGCCCGGCGTCCGCCTGCTAGCCAGCCTGGTCCCAGCGGCCGCCCAGGCTCGGAGCCATCCAGCAAGTCAGCGAGCGGCCTCAGGTAATGCGGGTAGGGCAGGGCCCTCGGAGTATCCCCGCGGGGCGGAGGCCCTGAGCCCCTCCTCCTCCGCGTTCCCCTCCCATCCTCCGCTGCTCAGATCCATCTTCCTGACCCTGGGTCAGTGATAGGTGGACAGCCATCTGGAGGGCCCGCCTTGGGCAAGGGACCACCTGGTCCCCTGTTCAAGGAAGGTGGTACGGCTGCCTTCTTACCCCCAGCTCAGGTAAGAACAACCATTCCTCAGGCCCCAGTGCAAACACACACACACACTACACACACACACACACACACACACACACACACACACACACACACACACTTGGGGGTGTGGTGTCGCTGGTGCTAGCGAAGGTTTCAGTCACCCTGTCTCCTGTTGCCTCTAGCCCCGTGGAAACCTCTACCTGGAGGTAGCCCACACCCACACCAACAGTTCAGTCATTCGCACCTCAGGGTCCTATTCCCAAAGATACCTCCATAGCAAATTTGTTCTCTGATCACACTACCTCTGCCCTTATGCTGACGAAGACCCCCAATGTCCTACCCCAGGCATATTCAACAGCTCCCCTCTAGTAGCCCCCAACTAGACAGAGATCCCATGTTCTGCCTCTTGTCCTCTCTGGAGCATGAGCCAGGGATGCTCCTTCCAGGAGACCACCCCATCGCTCCAGTCCCCATACCTCCTTAACTCCTCCTTTCTTTGTAATAGAGGGCTCTCCTCTGCCCCCTTTGTGCCTAGTTGCTCCCTCTCTCAGCTTCCCGTTGTTTGTAGAGATGAAGCTCTACATCGTCTGTGTGGACTCACTTTCTCCTTCCCCTGAGTCTGAACCTGGAAGGAGAGGAGTCTGGTGTAACTCTTGCCTTTGCCTGTGCCGCCACTGGACTTTAGCCAAGTCTTTCCCCTCTCCCATTCCTCATGAGATGGGGGAAAGAGCACAGCAGAGGAGGATTAGACGAGGTGGTCTTGAACAACCTTCTAACTCTGACATACTCTGGTTCCACGGCTGATTATAGGAAAAGAAAGCTTAAACCATTAGGATATTTCTCAGAGGAGATCTGAGAAGCCCCAGCCTTCACTGTAGGGGCATTGTTTTTTACTCCGGCCTCCTACGCATCCTGCAGGGTCGTTCTCTTAAGGGTCTTTTCCAGACCACCAGATCACCCTGGCATGAAAGCTCCAAATTGGAGGTGGCCAACCCAGCTCACATCGCAGGTGTCACTTTGCCTCTTATTGTGAAGGGGAGGGACAAGACCTGGCTGTTACTGCCATTGCTGCTGCTTGGAGAAGAGCAAAGCGGGGAGAGGGAAAGAGAAAATCTCCTGACCAGGGAGCTGCTGTCACCATGGCAACCGCCTCAGCACCAGCTCCTCCGAAGCTAGGCAAGGGTGTGGGATTATTGCCTCCTTCAGCCCCTCCTACCTTCACTTCCACCTCTCCACTTGAACCCTAGCCCTGAGCCCTCTAGAAGAAGCCCCTGAGCACAGAGGAGCAGAGGTTTAGAGCAAGGGATACCTCCTCAACTGGTGGGACAGTCTTCCAGAAGCCACCACCGCTCCAGCAGAACATGCTCCCAACCAGGCTCTGGTCTTTGCTTTGCAGCTGATGGGCTCCAGTTGACCTTGGGTGAACCTTTCCTTTCCCTGACTCTGGCTTCCATTGTTTCTGAAGTAGGCTCAGTAGGAGATCACAGATAAACAAAACAGTGTGACATAGTACCACAAGGGCATGCTGCTCTTCTCTCATAATCTAAGTGGCATTCACTGAACATGACTGCATCCTAGGCTCTGTCTTCAAGCTTCCGCAGGATGCTCGTGTGCAGGCACAGAGGGAAAGCAGGAACCTATGGGGAGAGCTTCCAGAAGACAGACAGGGACAATGGGGAAAAGGCACCTTTTCCCCTGTCCAAGATGCTCAGAAATAGTCAAAGTTGTGTTGGAAGGGGAAATTTTACTGTTGGGCAGAAAGACTCTCCTGGGGACTCTCCCTGTTTCAGGCAGTACAAAGGCCTCCCTTGGCATCCTAGATCATTAGCTAAGGGTCAGGAGATGGTGTGTGTGGGAGGGTTCCACACCATAGCCTCACAAAGTCTACCTATGCCCAGAGTGCTGAACCCATGCTCTTGCCTGATCCCTGCCCAGCTTGGAATGGGCGGATTGCCAGGAAGCAGGTGGCAGTGAAGAAGTGAAGGCAGCTTGTGTCTGCCCAGAAAAGGAAGGGCAGAGGGAGAGACACTATTTAAGCACATAGATGAGGAGGGCTCTGGCTCTGAGATGCCTGGCTCAGGGGGAATATGTGGTGATGAGGGGAGCAGTGGGCGGTGAAGATCAACAGGTGAGCAGCTTGAAAAAAGATTCTAGATGATTCTGGAGTTTCAGAGGGTCTGGTCATGAGTGTGTGTGTGTGTGTGTGTGTGTGTGTGTGTGTGTATCTCTACCCTAGCCTTGAGGTGAGATTCTAGAAGATCCTGGAGCTCCAGAGTGTCACCTAAACCCTATACTGTAACTAGGGGAGATCATCCCTTGGAACAGAGGTGTCAGGAGGAAGGCCCTTCCTGCGGGGCAGGTGAGCCCTGTGACTATGGGCCTGGCTTGGCAAAGAGCTTTGGCTAGCCTTCAGCACTGTGAGCGATATCCCTGCTCATGGACATAGCTACCCACCTGGGTTTTTGCACTGTACTGGTTGGTCCAGCCTTCCCGTCCTAAGTTCCAGAACTTATATTGAAATACTCTCTAGTTGGTCTACAGCCGCTTCACAGGAGACCTCAACCCACCAATGGACTCCACTCCTTCTAGGTACACAGGACAGCCAGTGGTGGCAAGTGAGGAATCTGAACTGAGAAGTCCGGAGAGTCTGTTTCCTTCTCCTTATACTCCACACCCAGAGGTGAAGGAGGGAGGGAAAGAGACAGAGACAGAGACAGAGAGAAGTGGGGGCAGAGAAGAGGTTCAAGTTGAGGCTGAATCTGACTGTAGTTGTGCTGACTCAAAGTTGCTTGTGAGCATCCGCTAGGATGGATAGATACTTTTTGCCTATCAGAGATTGTGGGCTGCAGCTCAGGCCCACTGAGACCACAAGGTCAGAGCTATTTTTCCCAGAAGGCAGGTGGGGCTAGAGAAGGCCTGTGCTTAGAAAGAGGTCATGATGTAGAAAGGACAGGTCAAGCAGGTGGTCGGGATTCAGCCTGGATGCTCAGTGGAACTCTTCAACCAGCTGCCACTCTCGTCTAAGCCACTACTCTCTCTGTTTTCCTTCTTTTACTGAAATAAGGGGATGATCTCCAAGGGTGCTGCCTACTTAGACTTTCTGACAACTGAAGAGAGATGAGGGGGGTGTTTTCTGGTCCTCACTGGGTCTAGGACCAAGTAGGGGCAGGGCACAGGCGAGGACCCTGAAGACAGCAGGGTGAAAAGGTAGCACAGAAGAAAAAAGAAAGGGAGCAGAAGGCGAGGACCACACAGACACCATTACACAGAGAGACGAGTGTTCTCTGACAGATTTGCAGCCTCATACGTTGACACCCTCCTACACATAGACCCAGCCCCTCTGCAGACACTCAGGCACATCCTACAAGAGCCACGGGAGAAGTTCTGCCTCCCCCATCAGACACCTTTGCTTCCGGTGTTCTAACTTCCTTACGCCTTGAGCTTACACAGTCACTGGGGGAGGAGGCAGCTGAGGATGGTCCCTCACTTCTGCCTCCTGGTGGTCCAGAGGCACCCTTGACTCTGACCCTGGTGCAATTCCAAGCTCCCAAAGATAGCATACTTCCCCCTCCTTGGCTTCTCCTGTAGGTTCTTCATCTTCTGGGGGTGGTAGGTGTGTAGCTAGGGAAGGACGTTACCACCTTCACGGCTCCTTGATCTCCTGAGGTCCAGAGATATCCTGTAATGGGGTCCATCTGCCTTGATTTCTGAGTTCATCTCATTCCTAAATCCAGCCAACAAGGGCTGCCAATGCCCCCTTTTAGCACCTCTCAGTCCATCCATGTCTCTCCATTTGAACTGTGTGCCAAGCCCCTCCTTATACAGCTCACCACTCTCCCCCTCAAGCCATCTTTTATTAAAGATTTGTTTTTATTATTTTTAATGATGTGTAGGCTGTGTTTCTGCCTATGGGTATGCACACATGAGTGCTAGTGTCCTGGGGGGGGGGCAAAAGGTGTCAGATGCCCTGGAAATTGTTGTGAGCCGCTTGACATGGGTACTGGGAACCAAACTTGTAACCCTCTGGAAGAGCAGCAAGTGCTCTTAGCCACTAAGCCATCTTTCCAGCTCCACCCTCAAGTCATCTTGCACATTGCAGCCGAAGGAAAATTTAAAAAAAAAAACAAAAACAAAAACAAAAACAAAACAAACAAACAAACAAACAAAAAACCCTCTGGATTTCTAGGACATAGATCAGGACCTGGCATATTGTGAGTGTCCTGTGTTATGGAATGAATGTTAGCTTCCAAACTCTTGTTCTAAAACCTCCAGGTTGGCATGGATTGAAGGCTCTTTGTAGACAGTCATCTATCTCTAGAAACCTCTATGAGCTACTGAAGGCTGGCTTATCTGAGCTTTGTCTTCATACCAAGTACAGGCCCCCAACAAATGCTCAGGGAGTGAATGGGTTAATGAAAAGCAAAATGTAATCAGGGTCATCACTGCTCCAGGCTAGGACTTCTATTTGTACACAGGAAGGAAGGAGAGATGCTTCCTGTGTGGGGCCTCCAGGAAAGCCTGAAGGAAGAACTTGGGAAATGGTTCCTGGGGGACCTTGGTAGGAGAGGAATCTACCCGAGAGGGAGGGTGCTGAATGCAGACAGCCCTTGCTAGCAGGAAGATTAGCTGAGGCTTTAGGCTAGGGACCTAGGGAATTATAAATGATGGGAGATGTGAGGATGAAGATTGGGCCATACTGGACCACAAGTCACTGAGGGGGTCATTTGCCACCAGGAAAGGCTGGAAATGTCCTTCCAGGAGGGGTCTGCTCTGGGGTGCAGGGTTTTGTGAGGGGAGAGGGGGTCCTGCTTGAGAAAAGTTTACCCAGTGAAAATAGGCTTCCTATGAGAAGGAAGGCTGAGCGTGTGGAAAGAAGGTGGAGCTTGGCTGATGTGGGTGGCTAGGGAAGTGGGGGAGTGTTATGGAAAGAGGGATACTGACTTTAAGAAGAAGGGCTCCTTATGGGAGGGCGAGTGTGAAGAAAGGTCCAAGTTGGGCGAGGCTGGAGAACCACTTTGCAGGGGTGAGGTCCTAGCCTGGGCCCTGTTGAGGGAGCTGTCTGTCCTGCAGTCCCACCATGGGGAAGAACAACAGCAAGCTGGCCCCCGAGGTGCTGGAAGACCTGGTCCAGAACACAGAGTTCAGCGAGCAGGAGCTAAAGCAGTGGTATAAGGGGTTCCTGAAGGACTGTCCCAGCGGCATCCTCAACCTGGAGGAGTTTCAGCAGCTCTACATCAAGGTGCCGGGTGGGGAGTGGCATGGAGGGTGGGGGGTGGACGGGTACTGGGGACCTGAAAGCTGGTGGAACTCAGAAGGATGGGGTAGGCGGGGAGGGTGGGACTGTCGCTGCGCCCCAATAACCCGTACCCCTGTCTCAGTTCTTCCCTTACGGAGACGCCTCCAAGTTTGCACAGCACGCTTTCCGCACCTTCGACAAGAACGGCGACGGCACCATCGACTTCCGGGAGTTCATCTGCGCCCTCTCTGTCACCTCCCGTGGCAGCTTTGAGCAGAAGCTCAACTGGGCCTTTGAGATGTACGACCTGGACGGCGACGGGCGCATCACGCGCCTGGAGATGCTGGAGATTATCGAGGTGCGGTGGGGCCAGTGTGGACGTCCGGTATTCTTGAGCCTCAGGAGTCTCCTAGCTGCTTCCCAGCGTTCTCCCACCACAGTTCTGCAGGCCCCTTGCCCGATGTTTAACCCGTGGGGAAGATGGTGTCAGGTACCCCATTTTCCCAGATGAACAAAGGATAGCATGTGGCTGCCCTCAGTGAATCAAATCTAGGGTAGCCAAGTTAATTCATTTGGTTTTCCAAGAAGTAAGTATTGAGGTCTGGAGAGATGGGTCAGCATGGAAAGGTGCTTGCTGCCAGGTCTCACTACCTAAATTTGACCCTGGG